>BOSO01036645.1:0-21050 GCA_018403395.1 Gorsachius goisagi | reverse complement strand
TCATCCTATCGCCCGTTACCTGGGAGAAGAGGCCGACCCCCACCTCGCTACAGCCTCCTGTCAGGCAGCTGTAGAGGGCGATAAGGTCTCCCCTCAGCCTCCTCTTCTCCAGGCTAAACAACCCCAGTTCCCTCAGCTGCTCCTCATAAGACTTGTGCTCCAGACCCCTCACCAGCTTTGTGGCTCTCCTCTGGACACGTTCCAGCAATGCAACATCTTTCTTGTAGTGAGGGGCCCAAAACTGAACACAGTATTCAAGGTGCGGCCTCACCAGCACCGAGTACAGGGGGACGATCACTTCCCTGCTCCTGCTGGTCACACTTGGTTTTTGACTGAGCTATCTCCACTGGTTTCAAAACTGTCTCCAGAAGTTACTCAATGTATTCTAATCCTTGCAGTCTGTGTAGGTCTAATGTATATAAACATATATTTACAGAAACAGTAATTGTAAAAAAGTCACAGAAAGGATTTTAATTATACATTACCAATGTTTTGCTGACTAAGGCTAGAAATTACTCTCTCTAATGGCAAAGCTGACTCAAAGTTTTGTGAAAAGGTTTGGATTAAAATATGCATGTTCTAGATGCCTCATCAAGTATCTGTGTAGCTGAATTGGAGAACCTGGGTTTGAGAAGGAAGGGAAGAAGACAAGTATGTGGGAAACTGCTGCACCAAAGAGTGAAAGCCAAGAGCCGTGAATAAGTGAATGGTGACAGAGAGGAGAAGTCTCCTCAAGGGAATAATTAAGGCACCCAAATTAGGCTAGTGCTTTGAACTGGCCTCTAGAGTAACTTGTCTTTATAAATTCACTGGAGAAAGCCTAAACCTAAGCTTAGCGTCTGCAGATACTCTGGTTTAATTTTGAGCAGTGAAGGTATTTGGCTATTAACACAGATTCTTCTTTGCTTTTTTTGGCAATTCTGTTGTATACATCATTGCAGTGTGATATATATGCTGTATAGTACTACCAAAATAGGTCTCTGATGTTGTAAAGAATCTTTCCTCTTCATACCAAAAGATGCATAAGCAAACTGAGGTTTGTTTAAAACTTACTGTAAATAATTACTGAGTGACACTGCTTCATTCTTAAAAATATTCCTGGTACCGTAGATTATGCCATCCTGTTAACATGAGTCCTTTGCAATCCCCTAAGGTTGCACTAGTAAGTTAGCAGCTAACATATCATCTTCTTACTGCTCAGTTGTTTTTATGAAGGGGAGATACTTTGTGTTGCAGTAGGAGCTCTGTACTAGTAGCTATTTTGCAAAAAGGACATCACAGAAAGCAACACTTCTCACCTCTTTGCCTGCATTCCTGTGGGATAGTATCGGGAGCAAGAGATCCCATCCCAAGCGCAGTACGGATCTCGAGCGAGGCAGCAGTCTGCACAGGCAGTGCCGTACATGTCACACTGGTGGAACTTCACTTGTGCTATGACCGACTCAGATCCAACGTAGAGCTGTTGCTGGAAAAAATACACCACCTACCATTAAATTCCTAGAACTTCCACTAAAACTTATGTTACCGATGGAGTTACGAGAAAATGTTAGCTTTAGCGTTGCTTGCCAGTTGTATATCCAGCCTGTGCCCTGAGGGAGGCAGAGTTACTCTGCAGGAAAATATCTGATTACAGACTAAACTCTCCTGCATGAGGACAGAGGAGAGAAAAAAGCGATAATGAACAAGTTTATTTTGGCATTTCCTCGCTTCTGAAGTTTCAGCTTTGTAAGCTTTGTGTTTGAATAAGCAGGGTTTCAGGTTTCTTTTTCTTCCTCAAGATACTTTCCAACGCCTCCCTCTTTACAATTCTCTGACATCTAACTGATCTGCAAAAAAGCACCTCACCATGAAAGACATTAAACAAAGAATTTCAAATCCACACAAGTTATAAGCAACCTCAAACTTAAAATAGGAGTTATCAAGTAAATTTAACCCTTGATGTGGCTACTTACAATATGGTCACATATACACATTCACAGTAGTACTATGATTCGTATTATGCCCCAGTGCACAGGAGATAGATTTTTTTTTTTCCTGGTACTGTGCAGTCTTTCCTTACAAATTAACTGGTCACAATCTACTTCTTTAATATTTGTTTGTAGGGGTTTGGTGTTTTGTTTTTTTTCAGCATTAGTGCTAAGACTGTTTGAATCTTCTGAGTTCACAAAAATGTCCTTTTCAAATCAAGTGAAAGATGATCGGTCTGATTCATGAATTACTGGCATAATAAATTCAGAAAAGAATAGATTGAATTTATGGGGATTTGAGAAAAGATCTTGTTGCTGGTGAATGTAAATGGAGTGAACAAAGAAATATGCAGTGTGCAACTGCAAGAGGAATTGTTTATGCATGGCTCACTTCCGTGGTTTTACCAGTCAGAAGAAGAATTCCTAAATGAACTCTTAAGCTGTGCTTATCCTAATGGCCAAACTTAGTCCATAATTCTAACTCTTAGACAAAGTCTTCAAAATCTGATATTTTAAAATTCTGGAAAATACAGGCAGCTCATTTGATCTGGCTTGTCTATCACAAAACATGAAATTTAAATCTAGAAGAGGCTGGCAACAGGAATGCCTGCAGACTTTTTCAGCTGAGATAAACCAGATGATGGTAGCAGAAGAAGAAATGAAGAAGAAACCTAGGTTCCTTGTCTGAGGGGAATTCTTTCTTGTCTGCAAAGACTGCAGTGTGATTGTCCCAGAAGACATGAACAACGCTCAGTGAGACATACGAGGTGGGATTTTTTCTTTCATCTTTTAGAAAGGGTAAAGACTACTCTAAGCCTTGGTTCATCAGAGGAGGGCAAA
Source organism: Gorsachius goisagi (assembly GCA_018403395.1). Taxonomy (NCBI): domain Eukaryota; kingdom Metazoa; phylum Chordata; class Aves; order Pelecaniformes; family Ardeidae; genus Gorsachius; species Gorsachius goisagi. The sequence goes on along the minus strand of BOSO01036645.1, from coordinate 18,243 downwards.
AAGCATCCGATACCTAGCCAATTGAACATCAAAGAAAATTCCTTCCCAGCTTTTGCCGATAACTAGCTCAGCCCTGAAACATGGTATTTTATTGTACCACTGACCTAGAGAATACTGGTCAGTGTTACAAGGATATTGAGAAAAAGCTAGCAGGGAGGTCTCCATGGGCTCACAAACTCCAAGGTCAAAAGAAACCAGCCAAAATGCTCGAGCAGAGAAGCTACGTAACTTTTTTCTCATAAACTCAACTAAGTTATACTTCTGCTTACAGATCTCATTTTAAAGACATAACTACTTGGTGCCAACCCTGTCCCTAACATGTATTGCAACAATTAATTGTCCTCAGTACCAAAAAACTGCATCTTATTTCAAGATTAAATTTATCTATATTCAACAAGCTGAACTTGGTTATTTAATCTTGATACTGCTTTGCCATCAATGTTCAAGAATCCCTATAAATGTACACTAGAAAATCATTTCATTGGGTAAAATTTTATATCTGTCTATCCTGTTGTCTCTGTCTTTGATATCTTGAAAAAGTTAAGCTACTTTTGTTTCTCACAAGAAAGTTTGTTCCTCAACCACTAGATTGCTTTGGCAGATTTTTACTATTCAATCCAGATTTTTCAGATACTTCTTGAATTAGTAGAGTTCACAGCCCTCTTGGGAGTGGGTAGAATGAAGGAAGACTACTTCACTTTTATACAGTATCTCCTTTTTACTCTTCCAACACAACCCTTTTACCATGACATTTCACTAAGAGCTAAAGGTAAGGCAAATATCTGAAATGACACCAAAGTCTTTCACCAAATAATCACTTAGGTGCAGTGTTAGACAATCCAGAGCTGCTTGTCACACAGAAAAAAAAATAAAAAAAATATTAGATTGATCCAGGAAATAATTCAGAATACTTACACCTAAGATCTTCCTCTGAATCACCATCAGAGTAATTTGTCTTTCTACATTACCTACAGGAAGAATGCAAGTTGACTGGACACAAAGACTAAAATGATCTTTTGGGGCACACTCACACCTCCTAGTAATGGGGATTCATTCTTTGTTACTTGTGTTTAACTAGATTTATGTGCAGGTACATTGCATGAGTTGTCTAAGATCTATTAAGATATTACTATCCTGGGATGTTTATAATGGCTCCATCCTGAGATGATATGATTGTATGGTACAGATGAGAATCTACCTACAAGAGTAATAAATTGGGTCTTTATCTAAGCAGAAACTAACAGAAACTCAAAAGGGAGTCATATCCAAACAGACCTGCCTTTCATGGGCAACAGAATATGTGGGAGAGCCAGGAAGGCTCTTTTTGTACTGATATCCCCACAGGGCTGAAGTCTGCATTTATCAGCGAGGAACTTTTCTTGGACTTGCCATATCTACCAAGTTAATCCCTACTGTGATTACTATGCCAGTAACTCATGAAACAGATTGGGTTTTACTTGCTTTGATATGAACAATAGTGTGAACTAAGGAGATTTAATGTTAGAACTGAAAAACATGAATGCTTCATAAGGGAACAGAGCATATAAGCATAAGTTTATATTACAAAAGGATTACATGTATTAGACCAGATCTCATTATAGATGATGTACATCCATCTATCTATATATTTATCTATCTCTATACAATTTATATCTTTGTTACAATTGAGTCACAATCTTCACATTTCAAACTTGTCAAATACTTACCCTTTTTGAAGAGATTTCCATAGAAATAATAGGAACTGGCACCTAGAAAATAGGAAATATTTCCTTGCTTAGAAAAAAGAGTAACTTTTTGCTATGACAATAAATTAGGTAAATCATTGTTGGTGTTTACTTATATTCCGCTTTGCTTGATACTTTGACTCTCTTTAAATTCTGATGCTACAGAAAGATGTGAGGAAATTGTGACTTTCAGAAGTATTGCTTTAAAAGAGTTTATTTAAAAACAACCAGCCAACACTTAATTCGGGATTATCAGAGTCACAGGAACACTACAATTTCCCTGTCAAACATGACATTAGCTCTTGCCACCACTGAATCTCTTTTGTCCTACTTGAGAGTGATAAGTGGAGTGTTCTTTATAACAAAACATTCATTGAAGATAAGATAAAAATAGCAGAAATTCCTTCTTTTACCGTTGTCCTCTCTGCTGTCTGCTCAGACTTCAGGCAAGTGTAGCCCCTAATAGGTCTATTGAAAACCAGCTTTATTAAGAGAGGCAATTCCTGTGATCCCCCTCTACCCCTGCAGGCAACAAGTCAATAGTTACACTGCCTAAATGCAGGTGCAGATATAAATATCTAAGTTTGGATGTTAGATTTTCCATATGGTTGCAAGTAGGTTAGCCTCCCTTTTTATGTGGCTAGCATGACATGATATGAATATGCACTAAGAGAATTTAATTACATTAGCTTTGCCACATGCCAAATCTCAAGATTTAATCATGGCTTATTCTTAAACAGAATGGAGTTTTGCTTCAGTAGGACTCAGGTTTGCCTACTGTAAAGACAGATTTACCAATTCACTCTTTCTGAGGATTGGGCTTTTTTTATCTGGACCTCATTTAAGTTTCCAAGATTTTAATAGGTACATTTTTGTGCATACAGTTATACTATTTTACATACTTAAATGGATATGAGGGAAAATTAAATAAAATACAATAAATTTCTAATTAAAAGTCACACTACGACCTCCAAGCATGTAAACAGAAAGACTGTAGTCCTGGTTTGCTGCAATACACCTCAATACTTAGGCTATTACTTCACCTCAGAATAACTTCAGTTGAAAATGAAGATTTCTTGTCATAAAATAACTAGATCATTAGAAATTTCTTGCACACAACTATTATATATTTTACTATCCTCAGATTTTTTAGACATTTTAATTCTGCAGAAAATTCAGTATTTGTATATATGCTTCATATACAGCACAGTTCACCTTGAATACTTGCAGCTCTTCGAGAATCACTTCTTCCATTGATTCTGTCTCTTGATTGTAAATTGTAATGACTTTCAGCACAATTCCATTATCTGGAAAAAAAAATTTAAAAGAAAAAAAGCAACCCCCCCCAAAGGTTATAATTGGTGGAAACATTTATATGGCCTTCAAATACATTAAATTACTTCTTCAAACTGATAATGCATAGAAATTTATAAATATGTACAGGTGGTTGCATGTTGCTGCTATTGATGACAATTCTTACTCTTAGAAAATCAACACATATGACAATTTGTCCCTGGCAAATATGAGTCAATTGAGACATCCCTGAGGTATATGATTAATTGACTTGTATTTCTCAAACTCTGGGTCATAACCCCTTGGTGACCTGCAGAAGGATCAAAGAGGGTTACCATAGTTCATAAAAAGAAATGAGAGTAGGCCGGACCTGAATCCATCAAGGCAAGGGAGTGTAAAGTAGCTTTAATTATAGGACCTGAGTGTTTACACTAGTTAGGAAACTACTAACTATCCTTAATTGCTGGCAGCAGCTCCGTTCCTCCAGGCAAAAATACAAAAACCTTCAGGGGTTCACTGTCAGCAGTTCTCACCCTCCTCTAGGGAAACACTGAGCTGCTGATGAGCTGAAGGTGTTAATCAAAGGAAGATGAACCACAAAAAAAGCTGCACATTCAGAAAGACTAAGTCTCTTTGGAGTTTAGATTCATCAGCCTCTCTGTCACTACAACTCGTGCAGGAAATTAAAACACAAAAATAGCATCTGGTCTTCCACCACTTCAGCTTTGCCTTGCTGACTGTTATTAGAATAATCTTGCTTTTCTTAATCTGAAAATCTGTCATCAACAATGGCAAATATCACTTCCTTTCTTCTGTTTCTTTCAGTCACTTTTGATTTACAGGGGAAATATTAAGCAGACAAGCACTGGGAAAAATGTTCATCAAAAGATCAAAGGGGCAAACATAAAGAGCAACCATTAAACTGGGGTCATACACCACCTCTCAAAGAGAATATATAATCAAAGGCATCCATTTTGTGACAGAACAGTAAAAAGAAATTGCATTCTGAGCTCTGATTTTCATAAGTCCCTCTTCGAATCCTGCTGACAGATATGTGAAAGTCAGCACTGACATTCAGACTTTGCCTTTAATGAACCTTTCTAACCTGCACTGCTACCCTAAGGAAACCTCTTCTCTGCTGTAAGACCCTGTTTACTTATGTTACACAGCAGGTGTTGGACTCGGATGAAAAAAGATTAACCCTTTCTAACATTCTATTGCCAAGAGAAGCAGTGAGTTTTTTGATGGGAGCTTTGACAGAGTAAAGATTGCAGGGTTCGTTTTAGAGTTTCTAAAGCTGAAATACCTATGCTGGAATTTCTTGTCACCTGAGATTAGACATCTTGAGAAGACTAAGCAGCTGTTGGGTGCAGCTCTAAAACACACACTTAAGTCCCCTTGGATTCAACTTTGCTGAACAAAGGACTTGTGTACAAGAGCATTTGATTTCAATCACAAACTCAAGTGGAAAATATGAAAAAATTAGGCACCATTATAAAATATACTGTACAGAAATAAGTGACACATGGCATGATATTTTATAGACCACACTAAGTCCAATACAGAGAAAATACTGAGGCCATTTAAAAACTTAGAAAACATCACTAATATAAACAAACCTTTGCTGTTCTACAAACATGCTTCTTTTGAATGTTCTCAACACTGAAATGTGCTTATCAGAGAAATTTCATTAGTAAAAAATAATTCACTGTAACTGCTTTCCTAGACAAAATGGTCAAAGTGATTTGTGATACCACTCCTGTTGTTAAATTGATAAAATGTGAATGTATGAATCCTTGGATTTTTTCCAGACAGATTAGATGTGACTGAAGTCTTGTCTAGTTCCAGACTTTCCTCTTATTTTCTTAAGTTTTCTTATTTTTCAAATACTATTAGAATGTATTTTTTTCTCTGGTTGCTTAGAGTTAGGGCAGGTCTGTAATATATTTTACCTTAACCATATTTGTTTGGTAGATGTCTAAAAATCCTCTTTAAACAAGCTCTCTGTATCTTATGAAAATGGCACAAAAGAAAGACAAGAAAACTTGGCAGAAAACTTCTAACAGTTTCTTTTTAAGAAACTTGGGTATTTCCTCCTTCCTTCCTTGATCTGTGTTGTTACCCAAATCTGGAAGCTGGCAGTTTCTTTTTAATGGTATCAGCTAGACTTGTGGTCTCCAGAACTGGGGAAAATAAACTGTGGAATAAAACCAGTAACTTGAACTGATACTTTCAAAAATCTCTCGGTCTCAGCTCAGAACTATGCTCAGATATATGATTGTGTTCTGAAGTTCAGGAATTTAATTTAAAGTTCTTGTTTGGAAAGAAAAAAAAATATGAAATCCTATACTTAAGTTTCTCTTCCTGGTCTTTAAATGTTTCCCTACCATTATTTTTCTATATAGTGCTATCAGCATATTGAAGCACATGCCTAGAATGACTAACCTCCTCTCTAAGGTGAAGACTGGCACAGTCATTCAAATAATGATTGCTAAAAAGGAATGTTGCACTGCTTTTTTATTTTTGGGCCATGTACAGCTTAATTTTATTCATCCTGGAGGTAAAAAAAATACCCTATTAAATCAGTTAAATCGAATTCTTTCTTTAATTTACCTGTGCCAATGAACAAGACATCATATTGCCCATCTTCAGCTTCCACTCTGTCCACTGCTATTTGTTTAAGATTGTACTTTCCATCTGTCTTAACTAGTATTGGTCTCTTATGAACAGACTTGATGGGCTGGTACATCAGTGGATGACTCCTGGCAAAATGGACAGCTTCATCAGGATAGTCTTTAGTGGTAGTGTACAGACCACCATTCACCTTGCTCGCACACTGCAAAAACATAAAACATAGATTATCCTGAAGGTTTTCCAAATAAATTGTCAGAGACATGTCTTGTTTTCAGGAGTAATGACAAGTCTACAGAAAACCTGGCATAAAAACAGGCACAGAAGACCACAGGAGGAACTGGGACTGTGAACTCTATGCTTTATGCATGTGTGGATTATTAATCGTGAGAAGTCAAGAAAGGGAATGCTGAACAGAGCCTTGGCATTGTCATGTTTAGAAAGAGGGAGCTCCTTCCTCTCTGACATACTAACAACAGAATAAATAGTGACAGTTTTAAATTTTGACAAAAAACATAGTGCTTATGTCTTCCCCAAATTCATATTGAAGATGTAATCCACGTGGCCATTGACAGAGTTAGGAGAAAAGAGTTTCCTATCCCAGTAGAGACACAACCATGTGAAGTCAGCAGAATGCTAATGTATGAAATCAATCTCTATTCTTATTACTTTTGATTGAAAATGTACTACCATAAGAAACTAAGCACACTCAAAAATGATGCCAGCAGCAACAGTAATTCTTGATCTCAGACATTCTAACAGTACCGAATTTGATTCTAATTCCTAACTCAGAATGACAATATTATATATCACAGTTTAGCTTGAAATACCAATGTTCGCATTGATCAATCTACTGTTTTGCAAAGCAAATAGACTTCATGTCAATGATAGATTAAAAAAGTCTTATTCCTTGGGTCAAACGTGCAATTAGGGATAATTTAACGCGTTAAACGGAGAAGTTAATTTCAGGATGCTTTGTGAAGGATATAGTGTTCCCTAACTGAACATAGATTGTACATTTCCAATTTGCTTCATGATGTCTAATTGAAACCATTTATGATCAAGCTGGAAATATCTCAGTAACCATTCACTTTCTCCAAATAGTCATAAGACAGTGTGGTTTTAAGAAGCATTTCAAGCAAAGCCACAGTAGCAGCCTTCCCCTATTTAAATTGGATTTTTCAATCAATAAAATGAAATTAAATACTCTTTATGTTTACTGGAAAGAGTAATTTTAAACTTGTGGTCAACTGTAATTGACAATAACAAACTCCTGCACTTGTCAAGTGGGGCAATGTTTGTTTCCACTTTTTTGGGCTTAGCTACAGGAAAGTATTTGTTCAGTGTTGACTTTAAAGTAATTGTCTAATCATCCTAGTGATGGAATTTCACTGGCTGTTTGCAATAAAGAGACAAAGCTGGAGCATGAAGACAGGCTAAGCCTCTGCTTTCCATGCACTGCACAGCATATCAAGTGAATAGGCACTGCCAGGTTCCCTTTGCAAAGTTCTAGCCCTGGAGAGATTTAATAAAAATAATCCTTCACAGGCTTTTCATTTTTAATTAAATAAAATCAAGTAGTCTAGAAAGGAAACATTAGATGGAGCCATCTCTGAAATCTATCAACCCCATTTTTGAGGTAACTGATGTCATTCCTAGAGGCATCATAGTCTTAAATGCACTAAGAGAATTAGCAAAAGAGGAACAGAGATTATAGGAGAAGCAGTGCTTCAAGCAGACTTCAGAGAGCAGTGGATTGCAGAGCCTGCCAGAACCTGTGTGACTCTTAACAGCGGTTTCTGTTTATTTAGCTTTAAGCTTGGCTCTCATTGCTCATAGACTCCATCTTTACCCATTCACTAGGTAAAATCAAAGAGTGCTGACTCTCAGAGATGCCTCATAGTAAGTTATTTTTGGTCTCTTGTCACTGTCACTCCTGTAATGGGAATGGTAATGGGATTCAGCTTATCAATATGCTGACCTTTTCTCTAGGGTGTAAAACCTAACACTGCAGGCTACAGCCTAAAACATACTTTCGCTTCATGCTACTGGAAAAGCATTTAAAAGGACCTCTAAACTGTGCCCTAAATGAGCAGCCAAAAATGAATCAATTAATCCTCTCTTCAGTGGCAGAGCCAGCTACTTCAGCCTTTGATGTGCTCTGCAACATATAGAGACAAACATGATTAAATCGATTAACACCCAGGAAGACCTGGTTCCTCAATTAACTTGTTCCATGACATTGGGGAAATTACTTGTATTCTTCTTTTGTATCTGTTTCAGCTCCTATGCCTTGCCTGTTGGGGAGGCTACAATCCAGACTGACCCAAATGTGGCCATTCAGAGCCAAGGGAGAGAAGCATCAAAAGCAAGTGGAACGTAGGGCAGCTTTTTTGTAAATCATTGTCAACTTTGCTGAAGGGCTGGCTCAGTGTTCTCTCCTTCTTGCCAAAAAGCACCATTTAATCTTCAACGCTATGAGATATCAATATAAAGAGTGTAGTCATTAATACTGCAAGCATTCCTGTATTTAATGCTACTCCAAATAATATATGTGAGGTGTTCTACTACCTTGAAAAAAAATTAATACCACTTAAGGAACTTGGATGATATCATCTTTGTAAAATATACAGCCATTCTGCAATCCGTACATGGTACTGTCTCATCATTTGGTAAAACTGCAAAAACTATAAATTCGCTATACAAAATGTCAAATAGGAAACCAACAATTCCTTTGAATTCAACCATTTTGCTCAAAATGTGAGAATTTACTTATCTGATTTTCTATCTTGACTCAATACCACTGACTTTGATCTACATCAAACAAATAAAAAAAAAATTTGGTATTGATGTCAGCACTGCTACAGTGGTAGCTATTGGCCAAGATGGTCAAATTGTATTCATAATGTTTAAATCTTAGGTAATCTCTTTTTCTGAGCATCCACTTCTGTATTTTGACTTATGTCTCTAACCCCAAGAGAAGCAGAGGAAAACATTCATTTAAAATAAGAGAGGACATGTATTCAAAATCACACTACAGGGAGAAAGGCTGTACTGTTATGGACTAGATAAGCTAATAGGCCTTTTCACCTCTCATTCCTGCGATTCAGTGATAAATAAATTGTATGCAATGTTTGTTTCTGCAAATGATTTCTTTTAGTATTAAAGAGAATATTGATTCAGTTAGCAAAGGAACAACAACACTGAAAATAATGCTCCAACAACTGTTTATTAACTGTTAAGCTCAAGAGAGCGATCCTCTAGCCTGCAAGAAGATAAAGAAGTGAAGTGTGAAAACTTTGGGGGGGTTTAGCCAAACAGCTATTAGAAATGTCTTTGCATCTCCCAGAGTCAAAAATCTGCACAGTGCTGGCAAGTGTAAGCAAAAGCAGCTTTGCACCAGAGGACAATTGCCATGGGTGGGTAAGTAGTTGTATTTGCAAAAGGTACGGGGCAAAGAAGAAATCCTGGATGTGATGCTTCTTTGGGGTAGTCTGGCATTGCATGCTCTAGGGCTTCTCCTGACTTGCATTAGGAAAGGGAAGGTGAGGGAGGCTGTGGTTGTGCCCTTTCTATGAGATGCTGATGGACCCCTGCAATGCAAAGGGCACCCTCAGGCCGCACTGACAGGCAGTGAAGGCGGGACCACTCTCCTCACCCTCCAAGCTGGGATGTGAGAGTCCTGGGCTAAGATACTACAGGGATAGAAACTTCAGAAACACCTAAAAAGAGAGTGAAACAGGAAAAGAGTTTGAGATGATTACTTGCGATGCCTTTGAGAAATCAGTATAGAGATTAGGAATTCCTTGTAGAAATTAATTACCTGTCTCGAAGTGATGAGTTTGTGATTTCCTCCAGAATTTCTATTTACCAAATGAAAGATCTAAGTACCAGGCAGGAACAACTCTCTACATGACAGCACCTGTATAGTTGCAGAGTATGCTACAATAGTTGCCAGATTAATTGCATTTTTAAAATATGTCTTGTTTCTTTTCTTCACTTAACATCCATTAAAAAAAAAAGTAGTTTGTAAAGAAACTTGTGTGAAAATCAGCAAAAAGCATGAGTGATGTTGTTGAGTTTGGTTCTTTGAAAGGTTGTTTTAATATTTCTATGTTCTTTGTGAAGAGTACAGAAAAAGAATGTTAATAAGCTTAGGAACCCGATTTGAGGGTAAGAAAATCTCACTCTGATGTCTGAAAGCAAACCAATGGACTGTGAGGATCCTAGACCATTGCTTCTAGAAAGGACCAGTCTTAAGAGAAGGACCTCAGGTGACGGAGGATTTACTCCTTATCTACAAATGTATTTATTCTGATTAATTACTTTTGTTAAAATCTGTGTGTGATTTCTAACCTGTGCACTAATCTAAATTATAGAAATATTGGAATTTGATCCTTTTTGAAAAACAGATGAAAAAAATGAACCAGAACCACCTGATCTTGAAATAGGGGATCATGGGATTTTTTTATTCCTTTAACAGTTGTTAAATGCCCTGGTTTCATCAGGCAATAGAAGGAAAGTGAATTGCCTTGTGTAAGCTTATTTTTTTCCAGGTAATAAGCTTATTTATATTGGAAAATATTACACGTATGTTAATATTTTTAAAATGTAAATATAGATACATATCTAGTTCATCCTAGCTTTATTTTCTTAAGTTAAGTCAGTAGGGACAATTTGTTTTCCAGAAAGTTCCACTGGAAAAAATCCTCATGGTTCACTCAATGCACTTAAAAGAAATTTGATTTTTCACTTATTTCTTTGGGAATTAGATTAAGTTTGTCAAGGTTCAGATGCAAAAAATATGTCAGCAACCAAATTTAGAAGAACAATTATTCAAGGCTCAGTAGAAAATGAGGTTCCTTCCAGGTAATGCACTTACTGCTTCTGAACACAGTGTCTGACCCAACTTTCAGAGGTGCCTCTTTCTACCCCTGGTGTCCTACTTTGGGACGTTAGGATCTTAACACAAGGTTGCTAAATTCAAGTCCTAACAGGATTTTGAAAAAACGTATATACTTAATTCCACTATTTTCTTTTGGGAAATGTATGGGTCTAGTATTGATTAATTTTAGGGCAGAGCCATTCCACTTTTCCAGAAATGCTAGAGTATGTACGTATACAAATAAATATATCCTGGACTGGGAAGTCAGGAAGATTTGCCCATTAGCAGCAGTCTGCTTTTTCTTCCCAAATTCATTTACATAGCAAAGGAATGGAAAATAGATTGTACTTACTGAACCAGGTCTAGGATAAGGTACTTTTCCTTCGTATAGAGCCCAATGGTATTCAGGTCCTTCTTTATGAGCATATGGTCCATTGAAAGCTGCTCGGACACTTGCCATGTGGTAAACACATATAGCGTATCCTCTAAATATATTGCTATGAAGTAAAATTCAAAGACATTATTAAAGCAGTATGTCACATTCTGTACCTACAATCCTAGTGTCATTGTGTAATTAAAAACAAGTCACATTTCAATAGTTTTTAGGGAGAAAAAGCTACTTATTTTTTCTTATATGCTTTTCTTTTAACTGCTGTGTACAATGTTCTTTACAAAGTCTTTAATGTATTTATATTTATAATATTTCTCCAAGGAAGCTCTGTGTTGTTATCCTGAAATTTGAAGGTGGTGAACACAGGCTCTAGATTACTTGTTTATAAAAAGCAGAGGAAGAGCAGTGAACTGAACTCAGGACTTATATGTCTTTTATTAGTGACTTAAACAGTTAAACATTTTTCTTCTCAGATTTTTCCTGTTGTTATTACTTTGGAAAGATGGGAATCCTCCAACACTAAGTTAAATGAAGAGGAGTCTTTTTCTATTGAGTGGGAATGTTGGTTGGTGTTATCAGTTAGATCATCAAGATCACTCTATGTAGATCAATCCACATAAAAGTATTTTTTTTACTTTTAAAATATACTCACTTAGTTCTGGAGAAGCAATTAATTATTTTTTAAAGAAGCATCAGTGCTCTCTTACAAAGAAATTACCTCTGAAGACTCCAGAAGATGATCCAGATCATTTTAATTAGATGCCCACCTTTCTCTACTGGCATAGGGATCAGATCTGCCTTGCTTTATTCCAAAAAAATAAATTTGGAGAGTGAAATAGTGGCGAAAGCACAGCAGCTCTTCTTTACCAGTTACACCCTTGGATCTCCAAGACACAGGTACTATGTGCTTGAACTTGAACTAGGCCGCAGTGGAAAAGGAGATCACCAGCTACACCACAGCTTGTTGTTTTAAGCTTCACTAAGAAGTTAGTAGGAATTTAAGCTGCTATCTACTTAAACTTGAATTACAGTGGAGCTCTTGAAGGAAGACAGGTGGCTTTGATAGGCTGCTCTCATAAGCATGCAGGAGTGCATATACTTTGACACTAGGAAACTTTCAAGCAGAGAAACATTTAATTAATGATCCAGGTAGACTGGATCACTGAATTAGACTTCAAGCCCCCAAGTGTCATAGAGCAGCTTTTACATTAACAAGGAAGCCCACTGTGAATAGAACAGGGATTAAACTGTTTACTATAGATGTGATAAGGGATATTTATCATGCAGCTTCTATTTCTTCAATAAGCTGTTCAAACATTCCTCTATTGCTGCTATTATTTTTTCCAATTGTTTACCTTGTAGTACTGAAGAGGCCAAATATGACTGGATTTTTGTTATCACGAGTTTGCAGCAAAAACACATCCTCTGTAAAATTTAAATGCAATGTTATTGGTAGCAAACTACTTTTCTCAGCCCCAAAAGAAAAACTTCATTGCTTGTTGAAAGTGTAATCCTATTTTACTCATACATGCTATTTATTTTTTTGCAGATATTAAAAGCAATCTTTAAAAATAATGCAATAATTAAAGGCATAATTGATGACAGTAAGATGCATATATATATATATATAAAACTTTATATACATTGGAAAGAAAATACTAACAACCATTCCCTGTTAATGAATACAAGTACAGTATTTCACAGTAAAATGTGTTATCATGAAAGTTTATGTTTTGTATGATTGTTTTAAGTTTATTGCAGTCTAGGATATTTACCTAATTCATCAAAATGTGTATCAATTCCATTTCTCCCAGGCACAGAGCAAACTAGCCTGGCTTTGAGGAAAGTGCTCCATTTATTCACGAGCATTCGCTGGCCTCCCATATCATTCTGCATAGAAAGAAACAAATGCTGATGGTAATTTGAATGAGTAAGTCTAGAAGCACAAACATCTCTGCTGAATTATCCACTTGTATCTTTTATGTCAAAAGAATGCATTTTCAAACCACATGTCTATTACTAATGTTATTTGTCTGGAGTCAGTTTTCAAGTAGGATTGCACTGATAAAGTCCAGGTCTCATTAAGAGCTGTGGATTTATAAGAATTTTTTTAATTCTGTACTGCATCCATGGATAGTTTTAACTACACAGCTGTTGTAAAGCTTCTTTTATTACTCATTTTGTTAACTGAATGTATTGAGTACATTAGCAAAGTTTAGCTTTGCTATAGGAGCTCAGCGCAGGGTTAGATCAACATATTTGGAAGCTGAAGCACTGACTCCATCTATAGAGCTGGTACAGCTGGGACAAGTCTGAGACAAGTGTCTGCACGGTGTTCTAACAATTTCTCAACAACTTTGAATAACTTCTGCTTTGCTATGGCTGTCTCATCTTTTTATTGCTATTGCAACTGTTGGTCTGTCAAGAAAATGGGACATTTAATACTACTTAGTAATCAGATTCTGTAACCTTTGGGTAGCATCCTTTATATTCAGGTAGACTGTGTAACTGACTGTTGAAGGCTCTGTACTAGGGTTGAAAAACTCCTCTCACAACTTCATTCTGAACTGCTGAAATTAATTGATTTCCTCAGCTTCACATTGAGATATTACAAAAACAGAGATGTGTTTTCCTCAGAAAAGAAGAAATATAAAGAGTTGTAAAACCTGTTACAGCTCAGATGAAAATGTAAAGGCTGGGGAAAACAGACCAGTTCTTTAATCACCAGCTAGCTATTTTTTGCAAATGAAATTAAAATTATATAATCAAATTTAAATTATATCGTATGTATGTGAAGTTAATGTCTTGGTGATAAAGCATTTGGAGTTTTGGACAAGTAGAAGAGAAAGGTCTTTGGGAATTTTGTTTAACCCATGGCTAGAGATAAGACATTTTAGGTGGCTATATTTCATACCAGAGCAAACTATTAAAATAATCTATTCAGACATCTACCAGAACATAGTCCAAAGAATTCTACTTCTGATCTTGATGCAAGATTGAATTCAGAAGGCCAATAGGCTTTGTGAACATTAGTGTCTTAGGCTGCAGTTTGGTATTTTGCATACTTCAGATGATTTAAGTTATACAGGAATACTCCTTAAGAAATTTTAATAGGTAGGATGCTGGTGACTATATGTGACATATACTATACTTTGAGGTGACAGAAGATTTTTAACTTGGATCTTGGTTTTTGCCCACTAGTTTTAGAAATATATCCCCTATAGTTAGGAGGGAAGAATGCAATATTTTTAGAAACAAAATCAGATGCTAAGAAATAAACTTCTTATTTCTTCCTTTAACCAAGCAGATGTAGTCCCAATGGGAATGGGAGAACTCTCATCAGCCTTACTGTAGTTAAATTAACAGAAATTGGATAGACCCAGACTTCATCAATTGTTCAGAGAGAATGAATTATGGGCAGCTTAATCTGGGAGATCATATGTTAACAGTGCTCCTCTCCAGCAGCTGCCTGACACCTCCTTCTTGTGTGGAGGGCCAGGGAGCCAAATAAGGATGGGATCAACACATCAGGAACATGGCCTGAGTGGGAAATGGATAATCACGCAGGGCAGTGGAGGAAGCAAGGTCTCTCCTCGTGACTTTTCTGCTCCTTCTGGTAAACCTTATGCCTGGCTGCAATAATAATTTGCTGGGCAATTCAATCCTTTGTTCTAGTTCCCTATCTGCACAGTTTTACTTAGTTGTTTTTGAGAAGAAGAATGATAGATGAAATGAAAACAGTGGTTAGCTAGTATTTATAAAACACTCGATAGATGGTTGACATTGTGCCCCTCCTATCATTTATGCATCAGAAAGAGATTTTCAAAATTTACAAAATCACAGAACAGTTGAATTTAGTAGGGACCTCTGGAGACTGTCTAGGCCATCTACCCTGCTCAAAGTAAGTTGCTTTAAGCAACTTGCTCAACAAGTTGTTCAGACCTGTAAGGATGGAGACTCTGGGCAACTGTGTCAGTGTTCAAGCACCCTGGCAGTAAAAAAAAATGTTTTCTTATGTTCAGATAGAATTTCATGTGTTTCAATCTGTGCCCATTGCCTCTTGTCCTGTCCAGCTGGCTGCAAAAGCCAGCTGTCTGATAGAATAGCCATTGATCTTCCACAAATGCAGGTGAGTTGAGTCTCCTCCTTGCTGACAGAATAGGAAGGCAAGAGGGAACATCAGGTGGACTGGTGACTGGGATGATCCTGTCACCAGGAATGTGAGGGGACATCAATTTATATCAGCTGTAAGAGCTGCAAGGTGCCCTGGACCTACAACCAATACCAAGAGTGATGGAGCCTTGATCTGAACTGAGAATATGGATTGTAAGAGAGTCCTGTGGGAAAATTCTATTACTGGTACCACATATCAGCCTGAAGAGAGGTGCAGCTGAATAACAAGATTTCTGAACTTTGCCCTCCCCTCAGAAAAATTCTGCTTCAAGCCCAGATTTCGCATTGCTTTTGAATTTTCTAATGCCTGAGGCTGTTTAGATGTAGGGTTTTCATTCAGACCTATAACTTACTTTCACATACATTAACAGATCCCATATTTGTCTGCAGGAGAAAGACCAAAGAAAGGAGAATGCTTTTTTTCATTTAGCTGAGGAATCAGAAAAAAAGGTCTTACCGCACATACGCGTCCCACTCTGGTATATATGGCATGAGTGTTTGTCTCAGCCTCTAATGCTTTTTCAGTAAAGAAGAAATATACTTTGTTATCATCATGGTCTTCATTGTCAGGGATCATGTATGAGCCAACAAATTTTGGTTCTTTAAAAGAAAACAAAACTTAATTTAAGTTTATTAAAACCTTGTCTTATTTTTTCAATCATTAAAATCAACTGGTAGCAAAGAAGAAAATAAAATTGAAGAATCAGGGAACTGTCAGACAGAGAGCTACCTAAGGGGAATAGGGTGATAGAAATATTTTTTGCAGGTGGATATCTATAGAACATGTGGAATACATGAATATCAAACTATTTTATAGGTCAAATTCACAAATCAATATTCCTGTGCAAGAAAAAGACCTTTTTCCAGTCCCATTCTCTGGGTTTTATATATTTTATTTTGGATTAGTGTAAAACCTGGCACCGATACTCACATAACAGTGTCTGATCCCCTACAAACCAGGTGTAGGAATGTCAACTTCAGACAAACAACCTTTTAGATAAAACAAAAGCTCTTGGTAGTTCAGCTAATAGATGTTGTATGAACATATATCTTCATAGATAAAAGATGCATTATGTATGAAACAAAATGAAACAATGTAATGAAACAAAAACCTTCTAAGTTTTTATCTTTTGACATTTTCTGTAAATTTTAAACCTAGGTTCAGACTTCAGTCCATGCCTGTGTACCTTTTAACCCCACACCAAGCAGAGTTGTGAATTATTTCATCTCACTGAATTGTAGGAAAGTTTTTACACGTTCTTTAAATGAGAATGCAATTCATACAATTCGTATGATTTCTTAAGAAGCAGTTGGTAATGTAAATATTTTCTAAATTAGTAAAGATTTCAATATGTTCATCGTGGTAGGAGGTTCATTAAAAATTTCATGGAAAAAAGAGAGTTTAAAAAATTTCATCTCCAAATGGATATACCTATGCATGAATAATATAATTCTAGTTTCTGGTTAAACAGAAATTCTCTAGTCATCCAAACCACCTCTGCATCCATGTTCTTCCTTCTCCTTCTTCACATACCTTTCAACAAGCGCTCATTATCAGGTTCAGTTCGAAGATGGGACATGTGATTCATGGTGCGAAATAGAGCAGCATCTCTTCCCCAGTAATCGCTGTAGAGACCAGTGAAAAGTTCACCACCTGCAGACCATAGATTAAAAAAATACAAAACCAAAACAAAATAATCTGGTAATGCTCTACTTATTAATTCCATTGCATATGATAGGAACAGCATTATAAACATGGGCCATTAGTATCTGCTCAAATTCAGGTAAGAAGATGAGTCAGTAAGTTACATATAGTCTAAAGAGCATATGGACATTGTTCCTACCAGCACTTCAACATTTACAGTCGGAACAGCATGAGGACAAGAATTTCAAATTTCATTCATGGGCTTGGCCTCCTTTTCAAAACTGCCTTAATGACTTTGAGACAGATTCACACATAGAACATGAGGGCATTAAATTAACATCTAACCAAAGCTGCCACAATAACGTCTGCCACACCAGGCACCCAAGTTCAATGATCTCAATGTCATTCAGTTATTGCCTGGCCCTAGAGACACCTACCTTTTGCCGACACCTAGATCTTCATCAGTGCAAAGACTCTGACCAGTGGTTTGCTTCTGAGCTCTTCCTAATGTGCCCTGGTATCACTAATGACAAGCAACAAATTACTTGGTCCCAGAACTGGAACGGACATGTTGGGTTTACAAGGAGCCAGAAATAACAGGAGCCAGAAAATAGGATGAACCTGCAGCAACAGGTTTCAGAGGATGCAGAGGTAAGGAAAAGAATAGTGACAGCTACACCAAACCACTGATTTGGGCTACATTGCGTGGATACAGCTCAAGGCTAAACCATGCTTGAATACACAGATTGGACCTCAAACAGGGAAGTGTTTCCTGAGCACAGTTATCAGATTTGGCTCTGCACAAAACATGGCTGAATAAAAGATTAATTAAAGAAGTGTATGCTGAAAACACTGGAGGGCTGGATGCTGTTATCTCCCCAGCTGGAGAGATAAGAATCATTACCTGCTACTTAGAAGTGATTTCCATAAACAAGCATGTGTTTTATTAGGCTGAGGGGGTTATCCAGTCAGCCTGCTGGAGCTGTTCCACTTTACCTGAAATAACTACAGCTTGGGTGTATCTTGGTGGCTGGTGGGGGCTTAGGTTCAGTGGACAGAGAAAAGGAGCTTATTTTTCTCAGGTCCAGCAATAACTTGTTTTCATATCCTTAAAATAGTCACCAGAGCGGGGACACAACCTCATGGATCTCATCCATCCTGGAAAACTGGTGATGAATATTTACTTAAAAATTTATGGGAGCAGAAATTGGGTCCCATTTTCAAAGGATTTAGGTGGCATTCACAAATTATGTAAGAATAGGGAAACATTAGAAATAATGTGCTGATTGCCAATAAGTTTTGAAAATCTATATGTAGTTGGGTACAACTGGATCATACATATGTCAAAAAATCCACCCTATCTTTACCAGACCTATCTAAAATTGTGATATTGGATATATTTTACTTTAGTGAAATGCCAGCAATAATTCTACCTTTTAGTCATGCATGGGTAGAATTCCCATGGCTGATACTCCAGAAGGCTGTGCAGCCATTCAGCGGG
>BOSO01036644.1:0-22780 GCA_018403395.1 Gorsachius goisagi | reverse complement strand
ACACAAGAGGTTCCAGTTGAATTTGAGGAAAAACTTCTTTACTCTGAGGGTGACAGAGCCCTGGAACAGGCTGCCCAGGGGGGTTGTGGAGTCTCCTTCTCTGGAGATATTCAAAGCCCACCTGGATGAAGTCCTGTGTAACATGCTCTAAGTGGCCCTGCTTTAGCAGGGGGGTTGGACTAGATGATCTCCTGAGGTCCCTTCCAACCCTTGTGATTCTGTGTGATTCTGTAAACAGCTGTCTACCTTACCTGGCCTCTTGGGTGATCCTTCTATTGCAGGGTTGCTGTGTGTGGAAGAACAGCAAGTGCCAGTTGCTACCATGATGGTGTGTTGGCATCAATATTGTCCTCCCTTGTTCCCACCCAGGAGCTGATTCATCGATTCAAGAGCTAATGAGTGATTAGCAAGACTCACTTGCACTTTTAATAGTCCCATATGCCCAGTGTGAAAGTCTAAGGGGGAGAGTGGGGGTTACAGTGGACTATCGTGGCCTGAATGAAGCCACACCACCATTAAGTACTGCCGTACTGGACATGCTAGCACTCCAGTATGAACTAGAGTCAAAGACAGCCAAGCAATATGCCGTAACTGGTATTGCCAATGCATTTTTCCCAGTCCCTTTTTCAGCAGACTGCCAGGTCACAGTTAGCTCCGACGTGGAAGGGTGTCCAATCTGGAATCAACTGCCACAGAGGTGTGGAAGCCCTACTATTTTCCATGGACTGAACCAGACAGCACTGGAACAGGGCAGAGCCCCAGGAAGCTTGCAGTGCATTGATGACATCACTGAGTGGGGCAACACAGCTGCAGGAGTGTTTGAGAAAAGGGAAAAGAAAATCCAGATTCTTCTAAAAGTTGGTTTTGCCATGAAACGAAACAAGGTCAAAGGACCTTTACAAGAAATCTAGTTTTTGGGAATAAAATGGAAAGATGTGTGTTATCCCATCCTAGCAGATAACATCAAAAGGATAAGAGTCATGTCCCCAGTAGTTAACAAAAAGGAAACCCAGGCATTCTGAGGCATTGTGGGATTCTGGAGAATGCATGTTCCAGGTTATAGTCAACTTGTAAGCCCTGTCTATCGAGTGACCTGAAAGAACTATTTCAGCTGGGTCCCCAAGCAGCAACAGGCATTTGAACAGATCAGCCAGGAATTTGTTTATGTGGTAGCCCTTGGGCCAGTCCAGACAGCACCAGCTGTGAGAAACGTGCTTTACGCTGCTGCCAGGGAGCACAGCCTCAGCTGGAGCCCTTGGCAGAAAGCACCTGGAGAGATCCAAGGTTGACCTCTAGGGTTTTGGAGCTGTGGGTGTAGAGGATCTGAGGCACTTAAAACCCCAACTGAAAAGATGCTTCAGAAGGAGTTCATACTGAAGTTCAGCTTCCCTTGGCACCACAATTGCCTGTACTGCATTGGATGTCCAAAGGAAACGTCCCCTCTACCCGTCATTCAACCTTAATGCTATGTGGAATAAGTGGGTAGTGCTAATCACACCATGGGCCTGAATGGAGAACCCCAACTGCTCTGGAATCCTGGAAGAGATCATGGACTGGACAGAAAGCAGAGGCTTCGGAGCACTGCCTGAGGAAGTGACTCATGCCAAAGAGGCTCCACTGTATAATAAATTACCAGAAAATGAGAAAATGTATGCTCTGTTTACTGATGGGTCCTGTCATATTGTGGGAAACCACTGGAGGTGGAAAACTGCTGTGTGGAGTCCCACATGACAAGTTGCAGAAACCGCTGAAGGGAAAGGTGAATTGAGTCATTGTGTGGAAGTGAAAGCCATCCAGCTGGCCCTAGAAACTGAGGAACCAGAAAAGTGGACAGTATGGTACCCATACCACTACCCGAAACGCTGTTCTTGGCCTTGAAAAGCAAGTTCTGTGGTGACATGGCCCCCCAGGAACAACTGAGTCAGACAGTGGGACTCATTTCTGAAACAATCTCATAAGCACCTGCCTAAGAAATATGGCATTGATCAGGTGTATGACATTCCCTATCATGCACCAGCTTCCAGAAAGATTGAATGATACAATGGGCTGTTAAAGACTATACTGAAAGCAGTGTGCACTAGGACATATCAGCAGCAGGATGCACATTTAGCAGAAGCCACTTGGCTAATTAATACCAGATGATTAACTAAATGACCTGGACCTGCCCAAACAAAACCCCTATGTATTATAGAAAGAGATAAGGTCCCTGTGGTGTGTGTAGAGAACTGGCTGGGAAAGACAGCATGGCTTCTTCCTCCCTCAGGAAAAGACAAACCTGTTTGTGGGACTGCTTTTCCTCAAGGACCCCGGTACACTTGGTGGGTAATGAGGGAGGATAGGGAAATCTGATGTGTACCTCAAAACCTTGAATCTTGGGGGAAAGTAACCCATGATTTGAGTTGTGTATTTTAGGAAGTACTGTAGCAGGAATCACCTAAATCAACACAAGCTAGGCAAGTGCAACAGTGGCCCAGCCTGAAGCTGGTTTTGATGTCCAGTAACTCAACACAACATGCCTTTCTGTCCCGAGTGACCACCATAACAAACAGAACACAAGTCATGGACTAAATTAACTCAATGGACATTTTATGAATATTTTACGTATGTTTTACAGGAATGGCCCATTCCTGAGGAATGATATCTGTGTATAAATCAGAGGAGAAGTGGGGGATAGTTACTGATGTGCTGAATAGCGTGGGACTTGAGCATGACATAAATGGCATGGAATGTGGAGTGGAGATTGTACGGGTCTGCCTGTGATGGAGTTAAACCTTCTCCATAGCAGCTCGTAGGGTGTTTTAGATTTGTGACCAATACAATGTTGATAACACACCAGTGTTTTAGGTCTTGCTGAACAGTGTTTGCACAGCCTGAAGGCTGTGTTCCTCCCTCTGCCACCCCAGTGAATAGATTCCTGGGGCGGAGCACAACCAGGCAGATGACCCAAATCAACCAAAGAGATATTTCATGCCATATGACATGCTCAGCAATGAAAAGGGAGAGGAGGAGGGCTTAGGTATGTTAGCGGTCTTTTGCTCAGGAGCTGGCTGGGCATCAGTCTACCTGTGGGAGATGGTGAGTGAGTGGTTTTGCATTAATTCCCTGTGCATTACTTGTTTTCTTTTTCTCTTCTTCCACTTCACCTTCACTTACTGAACAATTCCTATCTCAACGCACAAGTTTTCTTGCTTTTACTCTTCCTTTGCCTTTCGCCCATTCCACTGGTGTTGCAGGGTAAAGGTGAGCGAGCTGCTGTGTGTGCGTAGCTGCCTACGGCAGTCAACCCACAACAATTACTTTCAGTTGTCCTGTAAACTCAGGAATTGTTTTGAATCCTGCAAATAAATCAGTCTTTCAAAAGCATTACAGATATAACAACAATGCAGATAATTTCACAGATATCAGTGTACTTACAGATAACCCACGGCTAAGTTTTGCAACTTGCATCTAATATTATCTAATACTATGTATGTAGTATACTAGTCTGTCTAATACTATGAATTTGCAAGTACCTTACCTATTATCATTAAGTAATTTCCTAACCTGTATTTCTTCAACAATGTCCTCACTGAGAACTCCTGCATTTCCTTTTCATTATCATGTCTTCAGTTAACTGAGTTTCTAAACTGTTTACAGATTTCTCTGTCCCATCACTTTTCTAACACTTGCTTTTGTGTTACATATCATCTTTCTGCTTTTTGGTGGCATCATACTTCTTTACAGTTTTCTAGCTGAGGTGAGAATTTCAAAATTAGAGATGGGATTCTTAGCATGAGGAACCTGTCATGCCGGTAGCTCTGGTTAGCTCTTTCTCAGACAGCAGATGATGACACTAGACAATGACCTATGGGGAGAAGAGCTCTCAGCTTTCTCAAGCATGGTAATGTCTTCTCACAGAACCAACACATGATCAGACAAATAATTCTTTTGGGGAACATTGCCATACACAGAAAGTGCTGAACTTTTCTTTTATTATCTAGCAGGCTTTAGTTATGGATGAAGAAGTATTTAGCCAGAAGGATCATGAACTGCAGCTACTGCAAAATCAGATAAAGACATTACTACAGGAAAATGAAGAACAACTGGAATATTTAAAGGAGGCTCAAGAAACACATAGATTACAGGTATTTTTCCTCTCGTACACATTTCATATCTCTGTATTGAACCATTGTTCTACCGTATGAATGTATTTGTTATTTCAAGACAGGTCCCTCAGAATTTTTTTGGCCATACCTACCTGTCAATATTATGGACATTTTGTTTGAGAGCTCTATCACTTAATGAAGCACAACAGTGTGATTCCTTCCTGTATGAGATGAATCATTCACCCTGTCCATTGCTTTCTAAAGCACAGCACGCACCCCTCTTCCCAGATGCGTATTATTGCTAAGTAGTTTCAGGATGATTAATGAATTAGGATTTGAAAGGCCTCTAAAGATTCTTTAGAATCTAAAAAAGACTATAAAAATCCTATAAAATGCTTTAATGGAAGGGTTGTATAGAAACATATTTTGTTACAGCTTTATTAAGAATTAGAGTATTGTTCCCTTTTGAATTTATAAGACAGAATTTCATCCTAATTTTCTGAGCATTTACTAGTAGAGAAAACTGAGTGGCATAGTGGAAACACTGCTTGCCTCCTTCCTTCTCTAGATCTTGTGCCTGCTAATGAAATAGTGATGGGTAGTAAGTGTGTAACATTTCAAGATCCAGAAGACCATAGAATAGTTAATATTTTCCTGATGTTGCCTGTCATGTGGATGAAAGATAAATTATTATCTGTCTTTTAAAAACAGAAAAACATAAGCATGGCTAGCTAGTACTCGTCTCCTTATTCTACTTTTTCTCCTTTTTCCTCTTCTTTGCTGATGGCTTGGGGAGAGTCAATGAATGAAAGGTAAGTATAGTAGTCATCACCTTTTTCTTCCCTCTGTCACTTTCTTTTCTGTCACCTCTGGCTAGATTTATTTTTTTTTTTTTTTAACCTGTACAGCATAGTGTCAACTTCTTACACTGAGATAATGCTTACATAAAATCTGGAGGATACAGGTAGAGGGTAATGAACAGAAGCAGTCACAGTGTAGGTATAAGATCACAATTGTTTCAGTATGAGACAGGAGAGAAGCTTGAGAGTTCTTAGGCACCGTTTTGGTACTTAATCCACTAAACCATAAAAATCCATTTAAAACCATATAAAATAGGTAGAATAGCTCTTAGGCACCGTTTTGGTACTTAACCCACTAAACCATAAAAATCCATTTAAAACCATATAAAATAGGTAGAATAAAGGAAAGCAAATGCGTCTGCCAAATATTTTAAGTTGCATTCACAGGAATACGTAATTTAGTGATACATGATATAGTAAGAACTTTAAAAGTAGCATGTACTAGATAGATGTTAAATATTTATAAACATACATATTTATGTAACAGATGTTGCACTGTGGGGTTGTATGTACAAGGGTATCAGGGACAAAGAGTCTTAGAAGGGTTAAATAATAGCTTCAAGGTGGATCAGTTGGCCTTTACTGCTTCCAGAATCATAACAAATATGGTATTCATACATATATTCTATTTCCTGTGACACAGGAATATTATGTATTGTATTCCAACAAAATGTCAATTTGCAAAGCATTGTCTATGTGTGTTTGGAAGGAACTTGCAGTCTAAGAAAACAAGATACAAACAATGAATAATATATTACTCAAAGTAGGAGAATGCAAAATATCTTTCATTAAATACTTTCAGTTGACTATCACTATCTATTCTTCAACTTCCCTGTTGTTACAAGGCCAGATTTTAAAGATACTTTGAAAAGAAATTAAAGGGATAGAGAGAGTTGAAAATGGATATAATCTTGGCCTTATGGATGAATCAGTTTAGGTAAGAAAAGTAGTTTTGAACAATGTACAGGGACTTCTGTAGGAGAAGCGGGTAAGTCCTCCAAACTAGCATTACCAGCAAAGCTGGGGCTGGGTGGAAGAAAAAGAAGTAGCCCATACAAGAGATCCTGGGATCATGTACACGTTTATGTTTATTAATACAAATAATCTTTAAAGCGAAACTGCTCAAAGAGGAAGCCTGTATACATGTTTAATAAATTAGACTCAGGCATATGTTTCATTTGAACATTTTTGTTGAATTCTCATTTTATTTCTCAATAAGCACACATACAAAGTAATCACAGGCTGCTAAGTATATCATCTACTTCTCACTAGATACGTAGATGTGCTAATGTAACTTACCTGGGATAGGTCTTTCTGGACAAAAATGCGTCTAAATTTACTGGAGTTGGTGTGTGTGTGTTAGATTAATGATATGTCATAGAATTTTCAGTTTGCTGCAGAATTTGTCTGTGAACTGCAGAAGAATTTAGGGTCAGTCAGTGATTTGCAAGTTTGATAACCCTTGTAAAATATTTAGAAATGGTGAATATGATACAGAGCTGATGATCAGCAACAGTTTTGCTTTGTTTTTTTTCCCCATGAGAATGAGAAAATGGTGGAACAGCAAATACTTATTGACCAGCTAAAAGAAAAATTAGAGAACTTTACAGATGTGAAAACTTTGGACTTCTCAAGTGCTTGTGGAGATGGGCCAACTGTTGTGGCATCTGCAAGGAGGCCATACAGTGTCCCACCGACAAAGAGACTGCTACACTCCCTTCATCCTCCTTCAGGGACAGAGACCCGAAAGGTAATGTCTAACCAAATGGTACATTTTTTCCCCTTTACTTTGTAATGGTTGTAGTTCATTAATTAGACTTAACATGACAACTTATGGCAGCTTTCTCAGATGCTGTTTAGCTTCCCATTGAAGACTCTGAAAAATTACTTTTTAATGTCTTGCAATGTATGCTATGCCACGATTGTCCAAAATGTTCAAGCTTAAAATTATTAGTTGCAAGTGGTAAAGCTGTAGTCTAGTGTTTTCCTGGGGTTTTTGAGGGTTCAGATATGAAGCATTATCAAAAATGAATGATTATTCTTACTGATATATTGAATATGTTGGGTAATGCTATGAATGCACTGCTATCAGTGCCTTCTTTCACATTTGGAACAAGTGCTCTAAGCTCTCGCAAAACCTTTTGTTACAAAGGTATCTACAGTTATTACAGAAAACCTCTGTAATTTTGCTTACAAGCTCAGCTGATGACAGACTTCTAAATTAAAATATTTTTAAAATATCAAAAAAGAATTGATAAATTGTTGCAAGTGTTTCCAACCATCACTTTTTTTGCATGCTTTTTGACAGGTGTATACCAGTCCCCCTACCTTCTCCCTGGACCGGGTAATGGCAGAATTTCGTGCTCGCAGCCAGATGATAGTGAGCAACATAGAAGATCAGGATAAAGTCCTTCACTGCCACCTCTCTGATCAGAGTGATGAAGAGGAAGAAAATACAGGCAGCAAAAGGAAAACTTCATTTAAGTAATTTTTTTTGTTATTCTTTAGTTTTTGTTACAGACAAGTGTATAGTGAAGGTAGTATTACTGTCTAATCCTGCCATAATACGAGACCATTTGTGATGTTACTTATGGTAAACTTATGGGAACAACTGAGAATATTACAAAATTAGTTTAATAAAGATAGGCTTTTGGTTTAATAAAGATTGCATAATCCTTGTTTTGGGGCCAGAATCTACCATGAAGATCCGGGGGTGGGCGGGTGGGGCGTAGATGGGAAAGAAGGTACAAATACTTATGTGAGTTTGGGATTCTTCTCTGTTAAGATCAAGTACTTTGCATGAAGCTTCGAAAATAAAAAATCCCTGTGTGTTTGGAATGTAGCATGTTTTTCATTCTTCCTTAGGCATTCCATAAACCGAACATGGACACGTAAACAGGCTTCTCTGTGCTTTCTTCCTGACCTAAGTGACATGAAGTGTCAAGTAGACAAGTCTCATTTATCTAACAAACCTGTGCTACAGACAGACACCACCACAGGTAAAATAGAAGTCATGAGAGCAAATCTTATTACAGTATCAGAATATGCAAGAATGTCTTTAGCGCATGTTACTGTATTTCCCAGCAAAATATGTGTAATTGATACAAATGGGGTTTTGTTTATAGTTCAACATAGGCTTTCGAGATTCTCTTCTTCTTCTTCCTCTTTCTGAAACTGATGTCAGTGACCTTATGTTTAAGTAATACTTATTAGCCAGAAAGCACTTCACACATTTAGGTATAAATCTTTAGTACTGCTTCAGTGAAAGAAAATAGATGCTATTATCTTATCAGAGACGCACTGAATATTTTTCTTCCCACTTAGGGTCTTGAAATGCTAATGCATGCTATCCTTTCTTTTCCTGTTCAGATACATGGCAGGGAAAAGACTCTTTGAGCCATTCTCTCTCTTTTGATTCTTCTACTTCATGTGGAAGAACTCCACATATACAATGTTCCAGACCACTGTCTTTTGGATATAGAGTGTATTCCAGACTTTTTTATCTCTGTATTTCTTTGTTTTCTTTCAAGGTGAAGAGATTGAGAGTCTCCAGAAAAGTCATGTTTTTAACATGCAGAAGTTAAAGAATTCAGAGCTGAGACTCACTGAGGCCAAGCAAAAAATGAGAGAACTTGCACTTAATATCAAAATGAAAGAGGAACTTATTAAGGAATTAATAAGAACAGGTAACTGGCTACTTTAGGGAAAATTAGAGTGAAGAAGTTCAGAAAAAAAAGAAAAGGCACAAAACTTCTGAAGTCCTGCATGTCTTAGTTTTTATGTAAGAATACCTTTAATATCTTAAAGAGTCATCATTCTCATTAATTAGTTAATGATTGCACAGAAGGCTGTAAATTTTTATTACAGCCTACTCTGCTATGATACACAGATGTGTTTGTTAAGTATTTTTTGTGCTTTGCTGATTATTGCCTTTATCCACCAATAGTGTAATTTTTCATGTATGCTCAGTGCTACTGATCTCTTCGTGGACATGTATTTGTCACATAATGTCTGGGATAGGAGAGAAGATACATCACTGTGCTGGGAATGTAAGCATTCCCAGCACTGCAGCAGAGAAGCAGGAGTCAGAAGTGGATGAGGGAAAAGGTCAGTGTCCCTGTTAGCCTACATCCCTTACACGTGTGTCCTGGTATATATATGCCTGCTAGAAACTAGCCTTACAATGACAGTAAGGGCCTCTTTGCTCAACCCCTTCAATTACACTCTTCTCCTGTGCATATCTTCTCTCAAGGTTGTCTTTTGGCACTGAGAAAGATCCTGTGCCCACAGAAATAATATTTTGGGAAAGATTGCCTAAGCACAGCAAGTGAGAGAGTAGAAATGCAATCCAAAGTTGTTTACTGATTATTAAGCTGAAAGTTGAGTAATAAATGAATGGCATATTCTTCTGGAAAAAGCAAAACTTATGAAATACAGAAGAGCCACTTTGGCAAAGACTACAGTAGGCAGAAGAATTTCACTTCATTTGGCACTCAGATGGCACTTTATTTGGTGACCTCAGGTGACTCATGAAGAATTCAGATTTAAGACTCCTTCCTTTATCTCTGTGTCAGAGTTAGAAAGGAACTGTATGTTCCTCTAGGGATGGAAAATGTCTCGAAAATTATTGGTTTATCCAGAATGAAGTAAGTAATGATTCAACTACACAAGTATTACATTTCAACTGATTATCCTGCTGGTTTTAAACTATTTGGATATGGTGTCTTTAAGGTAAGGATGCTCAGTCTGTAAGCAGGCAATATTCTTTGAAGATAACTAAACTGGATCAAGAATCTGAGCAGGCCAAAATGGAACTGGCTGAAACACAAAAGCGGCTTCAGGAGCTGGAGAGTAAGGAGCTGAGAGACGTTCCAGAGAAAGCCAAGTTGCAAAAAGAGTTCCGGAAGAAGATGGATGCAGCCAAGTTGAAAGTGCAGGTATTTCTCATCTGACCATTGAGTTTTGCAAATCTCTGTCTCACTATCACCTTTGAACCTTAAAACTCTGTACAAACTCTCACCAGTTTTACACATTGGAAGCTGGTTGGACTGCAGTAGCTAAGGAGAAACTTAGTACTATTATACTCAGAGTGCCATTTAACATATATGTGGTTAGATGCATACAGTATTTTCTTGGTAGATAAGAAACCAAGAAAGAAGTGGGTGGTGTGAGGTTCTCATACACCGTTGTATGTTGTACCATAAAAGAACGTACACAAGGAGACTATTACAAGTTTATTACCTGCCATAAATGAAATGGATGTTTTATGAAAATACTATATAAATTCCACTCAGCAAATCACAGTGATGGTTTCCAAGCCCAAGCCAATATTTGTTTGGCACTGACCTTCTACTTCTAAATTCTGCTATACCTAAGTTTAAATTCTGTGTAGGGCTAGCTTAGGTGCTCTGTGCCTCTCGGTCCTAGAATGGCGGGTCAGACAAGCACCGTACAGAAAGAGGTATCTGGTCTATTGACTTGAGCTCAGGACCAGCATTCTGGCACCATTATGTCTCTGCACATTTTTCAAAGCTGTAATTTTTGTTAGATTTTACTACTTTCATTGTATTGCCAGGCATGAACTGTGTCTTCACCTTTTTGTGTTGCTTGAGATTGTTTCTGCCTGTGCCAACATTATCAGAGAGCTCAGAAACCAGAGAAATAATGGGTGATTGTTTGGGCAGAAGTTAGTAAGCCTTGCTGACTCAAGAATTCAGTGAAATAAAGATGAAGCTGAGTCATATTTTAGTTTTAAGTTTTCCTGCTATTATGTTGAAATTTGCCATGAACATTCAGGCCTTACGGAAGAAGCAGCAAGATACTAAGAACCTGGCTTCGTTATCTAACCAAAGTAAGAGACAAGCAACAGAACTTGAGCAGAATGTGGCTCAGATGAAGCATCAGCAAACCCAGCTACAGAAGAGACTGTGTGAGGAGAGCGAAAAAAAGAAGCAACTAGAAGCAGAGGTTCAGCGGGACCAGCAACAAATTAAAGTAGGATTCTTCCTGTTTCTTTATGGCAAAGAATGAGATGAGCCAGTTTTGCCATAGACAAATAAAGATACTGCCAGGTTTTCCATAGTTTTAAGTAATGTCTTTCTTGACAAACGCACTGAAGAAATTGTCTATACACATTTTCACAGAAATCTTCAGTTTGCCTTTCTCTTCAGCTTTTTTGTTTTGTTTTGTTTTATTACGTGATGTCTAGCCCTGAATTGCAATTTTACATGTAAATTTGGTATTTCACTATTTCAGATTATATACTTGTGTGGACTCTGGCATTAAATGCATTTTAAAAACAGACTGACTGAGGCAGGAAGAATGTGGGTTTTTGTTTACAGGAACTTCAACTGAAGATGGAGCAACAACAGAAGATCCTTAAACTTAAGGATAAAGAGATTGCTGCATTTAAAAAGAAGAGAAATAACTCAGTGGGAACTTCACAGAAGCTACAGGTAGGTAATTTATTCTGAGACTGTGTGGGCCTTGAAAAAGAAATTTCTTTCTTCATCCATAGTCATCTTTGTAAAGTGGAAGAAGAGTATGCTATCATAGTTTTGTCATCTTTTTTTGCTGTAGCAAAAATTGGGAGTATAGCCTAGCACTTCTTGTAAACTTGTTGAATGAAGGAAAGGAGAGGCTCCAATATCTTCTCTTTCTATGACTTGTCAAAGATTCAGAGACCTGAGAATTCAATGAGTTCGGTTGTCTGGTTGGTTTGAGGGTGATCCTGATGAGCTCAGTTATAAATATTCCGTGGTTTGTTTGGTTTTTTGTTTTCCTCTCTGATGTGAATGACAGAGGTCTATGGTTTTGGTTGTTCCTAACAGGGTTAGAAAAGTAGGATGTCCTATGCAGCAGTGCCACCTACATTATTTCAGATGTGAACACTGGAACATGAGAGTTTACTGAGTTACCCAAAGTCTTTAAAGGCGAAAAGAGCCTTACCAGGAATGTATCCAGTGATAAACTTCAGAGTAAATTTATAATTTACTTTTTAATTTAAAGTGGCTTCAGAGTAAATTTATAATGGACTATGCTAGCAGGATCAGAGCTCTCATTTACTGTCTTTCTGTCAACATCATAATTTCTTGTCACTTAATGGTTTTCCACATATAGCTGGTCTGGGGAACTTACTTACAATGCAATGAGGATGGGTTAGCTGAATTCTTGTGGTACCTTCCAAATCTACTTGCTGTGATCATACAGAATTATATTGATTATATAAAACTGTTCTTAGAAAAAGAAGACATTCCAATAAAAGGCATCTGATACAAATTTGCTTATAGAAGATGTAGCAACGTAACATTGCTGAGCCTCTTTTCAAGTCAAAGTTCTGTATTATTCTGATTATTCTGTATGAGTCTGATTCTGTTGCAGAATTAACGTTAGCATTAGAAATGTCAATTTCTTCTACAGTTCTATCAGTTATTCTAAGGAAAAACATGATCATAAAATTCTGACCCAAAAAGTCCTGGTTAATGCTCTCTGGATCTCTGTTTAAACTTTAGAAACTAGAGGAGCAAAAGAAATGGCTGGATGAAGAAATGGAAAGAATTCTCCAACAGCACCGACAGTTAGAAGAATTAGAAGAAGATTTAAAGAAAAGAGAAGCCATTGTCGCCAAAAAAGAAGCACTATTGCAAGAAAAAAGCCACCTGGAAATTAAGAAACTGAGATCTAGCCAGGTGATTTAAGAAAAAACATGAAACTCACCACAGTTATAGTGCTGACTGAAAGACTGGGGTGGGGAAGGCAGATAGATAGCAGAAGAGGCTCAAGCTATGTGACCTGTGTCTCTACCACTGCCATGAAATTATTGTGTGTCTTGAGCAAATCAACATTTAAAATGTGAATAAAGCAGACTAATAATTTTTTTTCGCTTTTTCTAGCCAGAATTCCAACAAAACAAACAAACAAACAAAAAATCTGAACTGTGGAGTTCTGTTATTGTAGAGCATTAAATAATATGATATCTAAAAGTGACTCAGTCCCTTTGCAAACTAGAGAGCATGACGGGGAATCATTTTGCATTATTTATTTTTCAGTAGCAAAAGTGAATAGAAATTGAAGTAGCATTGTCACTTATAATGACTAGCCCCTTTAATTTTTAACATGTAGAAAACTGCACATTGATTAGTTTTGTCTTCTGTCATCTTTCGAGTAAAAAGTAAATTTTACTGTAGCTGCCTACTCAAAATAAATGGGGCCCCATTGCAAGAAGCAAGCAAGTCTCTCACTGCAGAATGTGGTGGTCTCACTGTATTTTTCTTACCAGAAGGAGTATCTCAGTTTTAGATATATGGTTGCTGTGGTTTTTTTTAGGCTTTAAACAAAGATAGTAAGAAATTGTCTACTCGCTTAAGTGTGCTGGATCAGGAACTGTGTGATAAAGGTATGCAGCTTAAGGGCAGCATCA
This sequence comes from Gorsachius goisagi, assembly GCA_018403395.1. Lineage (NCBI taxonomy): Eukaryota > Metazoa > Chordata > Aves > Pelecaniformes > Ardeidae > Gorsachius > Gorsachius goisagi. Next base: position 9,416 of record BOSO01036644.1, on the reverse strand, counting down.
CTGAAGATAAGACTGACATTTTGGAAAAAATTCAGGTTCTCCAGATGGAAAGGGATCAGCTGCTCAGAAGAAGAAATAGCGTGGATGAGAAACTGAAAGATGGCAAACTGTTGTCAACTGAAGTAAGTAAGCACCCCTGAGTATAGGCTTTAGGTAGTGTTGTATAATCAAGCATTTCAGTCAGAACCTAAAATGTCTCCAAATATTAGATAAGCTAGAACCAAGGAACTGAGGTTGGGTACTTTTGTCAATAGCAATGTTAAAATACTGCTATGATAGCACTACTTACATACCAGTGAACAAAGTTTATGTTCAGAGGGACTTAATTCAGTTAGTGCCTCGACAAACTCCACTGGCTCAAGAATCCTATGATCAGAAATAAGGGAACTAGAAGTTCATCAAGGCAGTTAATGAGCTAGAAGTTTTTCCTAGACAGATATTCTAACGTCAGGACATAGAGCAAGGCAATATACTTGCATAGTGATGCCTGTTGATTTTTTTCATAGGATTTTGTGAAAAAGAAAACTTCACCTGAAGGCCTCCATGTTTTTACAGTGAAAATAAGTCATATTACCTGTATGGTCCACACTTGAGTTGATCGGTATAATTATGTTGAAGATACAATAAATTCCTATGAAATGCAAAGATTATTTTTGGGTCTTGAGAAGCAGTATGGGCATGCGGCTAAGGCGATAACGTGCCAGAAAGAACCCTACTTGCCTCACTCCTCAAAATCTTCTGCAGTGCTTCAGACCATGCATTTCTGTCACTTCCCTAAACAAGTTATGGTCACCGATCTCCTTACTGATCCGATTCATTCATTAATCCAAGAGAAAACTAGCACAACAACAAAAAAATAGTAGAAGTCAAAAAGTGGGGAGGATGAGGGCAGAATAAAACAGGAAACATGACTTCTATTTTTGTGATGCACAATGGTTGATTGTTGATCAGTGTGGATTGATGGAAAGGGTACTATAGCAGAAAAAAGACAAATGTTCTAGATTTGTACTCTACCTCTTATTTTTCCCATTCCATTCTCTGTACTACTACTAGTTTGTCTTGCCCTTTAGTTTCACTCTTGAGAAGGAAGTTAAAGAATGTCTTAATGTATAAAAAAATTAATTGTATGCTTTTTTTTTTAAAGATCTCACTCGTGTGTTTCTCTGTAGGAAGAACATGTCCTTTTCCAGCTGGAAGAAGGAATTGAAGCCCTGGAGGCTGCTATTGATTATAAGAATGAAAGTATTCAGAATCGCCAACACTTGCTTAGGTCATCTTCTCAGATTCTTTCACAGAGTGAGAATAATGTAATAGGAAGACTAGTCTCCCTGTCTGCTGCAGAGCTCAGAGCTATCCTCTTCAAATATTTCAACAAGGTTTGTTTTGGCTAATGAATAATATTTTATCCTATTTTCTGTTACTATTCTAGATAATTAATTGAAATGGTGTCAAGAAATAAAAATAAATTTAACAAGCTTTTGGTGGAAATCTCTTCAGGTCATATACATCCACTATTAATTCAGATATTTTTAATTTTTACATTAACCTAAATAGGATACTTGTGTGTTAACTTTGAATATCTTGTTTGGGGGTCATTAGCTTAAAAGGTGCTGCAAATCTGGAAATTTCCTTGCTCCTTTCCAGTGCCCCATGCTGCTAACTTTTGGAGCAGCAACATATTTAAGTCATACTGAAATTCTTCCCAACTACAGGCTTCATAAAGCTCAGGCTAGTATTCCTATTTATTTTTTCTAAATTCAGTATAAACTATTTTCGCATACATTGCCTGCAGCATGTACAGCCAAATAGTGACGAATCTTACTTACACCTGGAAACACAAAGGTGAAATGCATTAGGACGTGGTGTGTCTTTGTGACCTTGGGTGATTTTGTGAACAAGTTGTCTGTGGGATGCAAGTTGGAAGTTTTACAGAATCAGGAAAACACTGGGGTTTCTATTTAAATTCTGCACGGTGTATTAAAAAAATTCACTAGTCCATGTGATCAAAACATACAGAGCTCATTTCTAAAGTGTGAACCTGTAGCAGGAGGCAAGTCTGTTTCCAATATAAGCTTATGGCTTATAGAGACCATTGCTTTTGTATGCTTTAATCTATTAAGATTTTATGAAAATGGTTTGATAAATCAAAAGAAGTGTATTCCTTTCTTAGATTGTCGGCCTACGTGAGTCTGAACGTAAATTACAACTGCAGATTGAAGAACAAGAAATGAAGGTCATAGATCAGGAAAACATAATACATGAATTAGAATCTGCACTTGAACACGTCAAGTTGCAATGTGACAGGCAGCTGACCCTACAACACAAAGAACATGAGAAAAAACTACAGTTAATATTGCATCATTTCAAAGGTATTTGCTTCTTGGGGGGGGGGGATTGCACACCACCTATTGTCTTTAGTCACTACTGAGAAATACTATATTCCAACTGAAAAAAAAAGAGTAAGGTTCAGAGATATATTTTGGCTGTCGCCAGTTCTGATGTTGTGTAGCATGCTGAGGAACAGACACATACATGGTGTCTGCATGAGCAGGAAATTGAGTATTTTTCTAAAGAAGTATCAGAATTGTTGTATTTTCATACTGAATTTGCTGATATTGGGAAGTTTAAAGATACCAGACCTGTTGATCTTAATCTTCTGAATGCTCCAATTAAAATTGACAGGCATGGTTGGCGTGGCCTTTTTGATCCTGTGTCATGCCAGTTAAAATGTACACACTGCAAGCAAATCATCAGCAAGATACAAGACATATCTTGTCTATTTGAGCATCTGGATTTTTGGTACAGAGATACTTGGTTCTTAAACTAGTTTACTTGTCCTAGAACAAGATAGCGAAGGTATTGCAGAAACCTTGAAAGGATATGAAGTAAAAGTCCAGCAACTGGAAAAAGACTTATTTTTCTATAAGACAACCAGCAGAGAGCTGAAGAAGAAATTGAAAGGCCTCTTTGGAGAGTCAACCCATCAATTACTGGCATCCACTAAATGTAAGTATATTATCTTAAAATATTTATGCACTTGTCAATAGACCATTTGAAGGGTGGTGAACATACAGAAGTGTATCAGATAGACATAAAAATCATACTTGTACTGAACTAACTGTTCTCCAGGAATATATTACACCTCTCCCCCAGTTTCAAAGGAGAGACAACATTGGTTTGTAGTTGTAGCAGCGGTATACCAGTGGTTTAAATTCTTCTTCTGTTTTCCCTGGACTCTAACATAATTTCAGCATCTACAACCTCAAACTCTTGTGGTTAAGAAAATGGAATTTTACTATCTGAAAGGGACTGAATGACATTGTAACTAACAACGTTGTCATATGCCATGCTTTTAGATAGGCTGCTCCCAGCACTTGATTTCATACAAGTTACTTACTGGGAGATGGTCAGTGAAGAATTCCATACTTTCAGTTACTAACTTACTTCAGTTACTTATTTACTAAGGCTAGAACAGAAGGGGGAAAAAAAAAAAAAAGACCTTTCCAATGTGATTCTGTGCTTTGATGTAAAAAAAACCCAAATGAAAACCCCCAAAACCAAACCAATAACCAACGGGTACTATACCTTTTTAATTGTCCCATGTCCTACTTTCCAGAATCTGAATCTACAGTAGAGCTATTCAGGTAGAGAAGAAAAGAAGGTTCAATTTCCGTCACTATTTTACTTGTCTTACACCTCTCGATGCCGCCACCGATACCTCACATGCACAACACAGCCGCCTTGGCCCTGTGTTTCTTCTTAAGGCTCTGCACGATGGTTCTTCCTCCCAACAGATGCTTCTGCTTCCACTCGGGCAGGCCATGCCTTCCTAGCACATAGATGCTGCTGACATACCTGCTGCTCCCACAGTGAATTAAGGCTCAGGCCTTGCCCTCGAGGCAGGATAAGGAGCCAACACATTCATTACTATAAAGTACACTATCAAACTGTGAACATGAATATTCTCGAGGTTGGATTATATAAATAAGTGTGCGAAAGACTATTCTTTATCTAGTGTACAAAGAAGCATGTAGTTCAGGACATGTACCTGTGTGGGGAAACAACCATCCTAGCCAAATTGTAGTGAGGAGAAGAAGGGAGAAGATCCCTGTGTATTTCCACCATTTTCAAATATCTGTGTTCATGAGTTTTATAAGAATTTAGTTATTTTCTAAACTGCATTTAGTTATTTTCCGTTTGAATACATTTTGAAGCATGCTGCAATACAGTGTAATAAAAACACTTCATAATTTGTTACAGAGCTTTAAAAATAATAAAAGCCCTGTGTGTACATTACAGTCAAATTTGCAGAATGTGTTTTGTGTGTTGCCCTAGTGTAATTGCTGACCAGTTTTGAATATATGAATAATTCCATATTTGACTGCCATGGTTCAGTTGCTTTAACACTGCCTACTAGGATACATTACGAGTTAGAAGGGTGAGGTTTGTATTACCAGCACCTAGTCAGAGGAAAGTAACAGGTAACACCACTGAGGTTTTTGCACATGACAGACCTTTTAACAGAAAGGACAAAATGTGAGGCGCTGATAATTTTTTACCATGTTCACACTACAAGTTGCTGATGCTGTAAAACTGTATTCACTAACTAATATTTCTTGATGGCAGGCACTCAGGGGAGTTGTAACTTTTAGCTGTTTGTCAATAAATTTCATTTTAGATGGCAGTGCTGGTGACAAGGCATCCAGTCAAGATGAAGCAGAAGCTGCTTCTGAAGAATTCAAGTTGACACTTAACCCTGAAACCAACGGTCGACCAGGGAAGATAAAAGAAACAGATGGAACAAGTATTTCAGGAGCACAGCAGAATCCGCACAAGCTTGGAGAAGATGTTTCAGAATTTGGGTGCAACAAAGAATGTTTGTCAGGCACTAGGGATGACAAAACAGGAGCAGATGAAGCTCAGCCTTCAAAATCTCATCCTCAGCTACGGTCTGTCATCCAGAGAAGAGAAACCGCAACGCAGTTTCAAGGAGTAACTCCAGTAAAACTCTCTCGCCGAGAGCTACGTCATATTCCTCCTTCTGAATTATCTTTGAGACGCTCAAGCCTTGGAGTCGGTGTCAGTTTTATTGCTCCAGATTCCATCGAAATGGACAAAAAGTCTAGTGTCACTAAGATATAGTTACTCTCCACTGCCTTTTTCATAGCTGTTGCTACTGAAGCAACTGTATTAGATTTCTGTGCTCATGGTCTTGTTAAATACCAGCCATGGATAAGTGAGCAAGTGTCCTTTTGTTCTTATTGCTCACTTATCAGGTTGTTAGGTGTTATGCTCATACAGTTCCTGCAAATCTGAGATGGTTTTCAATTAACACAGTATCTAAGAACTTTCATTCAGAGGCCTTTTAACACTGAAGAAATTATTTATATTGGTTTGGGTTTTTTGCAGTAACTTCAAAAAATATGTTTTTCAAAAATTGCACTCTGAAGTGCACTGCACTTACGTAACTTAGGTTTCCTAGAACAACGTTGTACTTCATTTTCTAAATTAGTACCTAAATTTGTTCCTGAAAGGGAACAGGAAAGTACTTACTTTTCTTTTCTTTTCTTCTTCTTTATGGCTCATTTATGTAATTAAGAGAATTGCTTATTTCACTTTCTGTTTTTGTTTGTTGGGCTTTTAAGGAATTGCACTTGGCAACTCAGTGTGATATTTATTTCTGTGCTACTTAAATGGAAAAAAACCCAGAGGACCAAATTCGGCATGCTCTAGGCAAGCCAGATGGATGAATGTACTATTTTATTTGTACTAATTAGTCATATTGTTTCACAGACAAATTATTCTTCTGGATTCCATATCAACTTCAGAGCAAGGACTACTTGCATCCTTTGGTTTACTGCTCTACTGTCGTTGGTAATGCATGCAGGATGAAAAAGAAATCCTTTTTGTAAGAGGACAGTGGTCACTGAGAAGCAAACGCTTAACAGCTGCGCAAACTTGAAGGCAGAGACCAGAACGTCTGCATTTACAATGAAATTAACACTTCTGGCCATAACTCTCTCCTGTGTGGCAGTACTGAAAGTGAGGTTAGTTTTATTTTAGTGGCAGACTTCAGCCAGCCATGTTTGAAAATGTCGTAGATTATTAGGGATAGTTGGGAAAGGGATTTTTGCTTTCTGCTGTTGTCTAGGCAAGGTCTTGTGTATGGTATGTGTGGCTATAGGTATAAAAGAACTGCATTTTTCCACGCCACGAGCACAGTTCAAATCTGTCCGCGTTGTGAAGATGCTACTACAGCATGATAAACGGACATATGGTCTTGTGGTACAACTTAAAATTTTCTGAGCAGACTGCAAAATATTTCATTCTAATCAGGTAGATAAACCACTCAGCATGTCAAACAACTGTATCTTTAACACTTATGCCTAATTATTACCTGTTGTTCAGCTGAGTTGTGAGGTAAGGATTTGGGGTCTCTCTTGACTGGTTTTGGATCACGCTCAGTTGGCTTTACTGTCATGGAAGTACTGAGTCTTAACCAATGTTACGTTTAATGTTAGTGTATACAATTCGCTTAATGTTTCTAGCCAAAAAGCAATAAACAGAAAGAAGTAAATACAGCTTCAAATGTGTCCTGATTTACTATATCTACGCAGTAAGAAAAGGAATTGCTGAAGGCATTTCTTCCTCAGGATAGCACTGTGCATTATCACAGGCCTCACACTACCCTATGAACAAACACAAATTCCTCTTCCTTGGAAGCTTCCACAGATGAAAAACCTGTTCCTTCTGGCTGAAAATAAGCGAGGGAAAATGCAGGAAAGCACAACTCAGATCGCTAGGAGGTATCAGCTGGTGCTCTAGATGTTTCTGTGACGCTGCAGATGAAGCGGTCATTCAGACATCGTGTACCCATTGCAAGGCGTGACGTAAGCAAAGCAATGAGAGAGGCCAGTAAGGCAGTCGTACAGGGGAAAGTAAACAGTGATTTATGTTCCCATTTATGTAACTCCAACAGCTAACAAATACCATGGTTTTGCCTCTTTCAAGGCAGTACGTAGCTCTTCTTATCTCTGCTAATGTCAACCAAGAATTTATCTTATTACCACTTATCTATTACCACTCTCTTTGCTTTACTTCCTTGATGTTATTCACTGGCTTTTGCAGCCTTCATTGACGTTTAGGTGATGTGCAATAGGGAGGTAAAAACAACATGGAGCTCATCTGCAGTGACCCACCATGCCATTATTTCACTTACTGACAGCTGTTTCTCCTGCTATGTCCTGCTCTAAAACCAGCTGCAAGAAAAGCCATGTGTATCATCTGTTGTCTGGCTCCTAACTGTGAATATAAACTATCTTCGCTTGCGGTCCAAATTCTCTGCCATGGTTATCTGAATGCTGTGATGGCTGTGTTTCTCCAATGGGCTCTTGCCCTTTCCATCGCTGGCTCCTTCCTTAGTACTGCATGTGAATGGCAGAGTTACCCCATGCAAGTAGTTTGCAGAAGTTCTCTGATGTGTGTGAATACCACACCACCCCTGAGAAGCAAATCTGGCTTTTAGGAAGTTCATGGGACTTTTACCTCACCTATGTACTGAAATGAAGTTTTGCTCTTGGTACCTTCAAGACGAGCTGTAATGGGTACTGAAACTCCCCACTCTGCGCATGGGGAGGGACCGTTCATCCTGTCAAAGTGGGGGATTTGCAGCCTGACTGATTTGAAGGTTCCAGCTCCAATGCGCTTTTATTGCACAGCCAAGAAATAGTATAGTATGTCAGTTCCGATTTTCAGGATCAGCGCACTGATTAAGCAGGCTGTTCTATACAGAGCTTCCAATGAATCTAAAAATACGTTGTCAGAAAAGCTATTTGCAGGGGGCATCACTTCAACAAATGCGTGTTTTATGCGTTTCTAATATTAAGCCATTCTTACTTAACAGCGAATGCAAAACACAGTACAGCAAACTTTGTTACACTGCAAACGGTAGCGTTGTTAGCCTGGGTTATTTACGCTGTGATCTATAAAATCGCACGGCATGCGGACAGCGCGCAAGCTGAGAGAAACAATGGAAATGAACAAAGGACAAGGGCTGTTTATTTTTGCTGGGCAGACTGGATGCCACGGTTACAAAGCACGGCGCTGTCATCTGCCCCTGGCGAAAACCCTCCGGCCGCGCCCACGAGCAGCCGCTGTGGCCTTCTGCAGGTTTGGCCTTTCGGTTTGGCCGCCCGGCGCCCTCTGGTTATTTGGATCGGCAGCAGCCCGTACCGGCCGGCGGCGCGCGCGCACGCACACATACGCGCGCGCTCTCCCCCCCGCCGCCCCCCAACTCACGCGCGCTCCCTCGCTCCCAGGCCGGCAGACCGGCGGCGCCCGCCCCGCCCGACCGTTAAACCGCTCGCTTCTCCCTGCCGTCGCCACCGTGAGCGCGTGTCCCGCGGGGGCCTCCCCGCTTCTACCTGCCGCCCCTTCCGCAGCCGTCGGGGCTCCACGCCGCCCTGCCTTGGCCTGCCCGGCGCTCCCCGAGTCGTGGGACGCGGGCGCTTGTGCGCCTTGCGGCGGCGGGGAACGGCGCGTTCACCCGAGGTCGGTGCGTCCTGGCGGCCGCTTCCGCCCGGGCCCCGGCGGGAGAGCGGTGCCCCCGGCCCAGGGCGGGGTCCTGGGGGCGGTTGGCCGGGTCTCACCGCCCTGGCAGCTCCGCCCGCCGAGGAGGCGCGCTGGCCCGCTCCAACTGCCTCGCCTCACCCCGGCCGCCGACCTTGCTTCTACGCGTCCGCGGGGAGCTGCCGTGCTCTCCGGCCGCCTGCCTGCCGTGGAGGTGTCGGGCTGCGTGGCCCCGCCGTGCCGGGGGCGGTGGCGGCGCCGGGGGCCGGGCCGGGGGGGGGGGGGCGGGGCGTGGTGATCCTGCCTGCCCGCCGGGGGAATGGCAGCGCCTTCGCCCCAACAGTGACTCGTTCCGACCCGCGCGTTACCTGCAATGGCGCAAAAAAGGGCTTGCGGCTGCTGGTGGTGGGTTTTGAGGAGAGGTGCGTTAACTGAAACAGAAAAATGCAGCGACAGCAAACCCGCTGATCCCAATGAGAAGCCGAAACGTCCTCGAGGCGTAGTATTTACTGATAGCTGGTTATTGGGTTAGTTAAGGTTACTAATAGGTATTGGCATCTAAGAACGCCGGTGGGTTTCGTTGCATTGGTCACGCGCAGTAAATTGAGCGTGGCGTTTCAAAGTTTTTTAGGTAAAAGTTCCTAACTTTAAAGCTTAACTTCTTTCCTTTAACTTTTTTTTTGGGGGGGGGGGGAAGCGGGGGGGAGATGGTGGGAATGGTGGGAAGAAAAGCAGGGGAGGTTACACTGTCAGTCAGCATCCTGTGCTCAAACTAAAGTCAGACTTGCCTGGTTGCTTTTACATTTTGATACTGTGAGAAACTATGGACTAGGGTATTGTTTATTAAG
>BOSO01036639.1:0-15253 GCA_018403395.1 Gorsachius goisagi | reverse complement strand
CAGGAGAAGCTCAAAAAGTGCTTGAGTAGTCTCAGCACTACTTGGCAACAACTAAAAACATCAGTGTGTTATCAACATTCTTCTAGTACAGCACTATGCTAGCTTCTGTGAAGAAAATTAACTCTGTCCCAGCCGAAACCAGGACAGGTGCTTATTCTGGTAACTGTCATTTTTTCTTCTACCAGGTAATCTCTGTGTCCTGGTGCCATGCATCACCTACTGTGTGATGAGCAGCAGTTTGTGTGAACTTCAACAGTTCAGTGTCCCCAATGAATACACCTAATTTAAAGTTGTTCTCCATCAGTTCTGGAGTCACTTAGGCTCAACACCTGTAAAAGGCTGTACTTCTCCATATACATGTCTCTGTCTCATGGATCTGTGGCAGAATAAAACTTCATTGCAGCAAAGAGGTAACACCAAATTTGCATAGGAGCTGGGGCATCAATATGACTATAGAGAGAGTAAGTAGAGGTTTCATTGCAGACCATCTAGTAAGCTTTCCTCCGTCATCCGCTGTGTCCCACCAAGAAGGATGCAACAGGGGTGCATTCAGGGTATCTATCTGACCTGCAGGCATGGAGGATTCACCAGTCAACCATCTGGGGGTTGTCTCCCACATCCTCAGCTGACCACCAGACATCTCTGCCCTCATTGCCCACATTTCCCTGCACAGAAATTAAAAAAGGCTGAAAGTGGCTGACCTACAATTATAGACTCTCATGCACCCCCAATGCCCAGCACAACTCCAGACCCCAAGATGCTCTTGAAGATTGCCTCAGCCATGGCTTTCTTTATAAGGAACAGGCATTACATACAGAGGTGCTCACAGCAACAACTTAGAATAGTTATGTGCAATACCTGCGACGTAATGATAAGCTGGTAGCTGCCAGCAAATTAATTAAAATAGCCTGATAAATGCACCCATGTTGAGAAGTATATGAATGCTTCAAAACCAAAGACAGATAGGAAAGAAAAGTCCCATCCAGAAACAATGGTGCAGTAGCCGTTCCTTTTCTGAATTAATATTCTCCGTCAGAAGCTGCTCTACCCTTCTTTGGTACCAGCATATGGGCCAGAACAATGTGGTAGGTGATGAACAGTGTTTGTCCTTGGTACAGGATTTAAATAGGAATAGATACAGAAAGGGATGTGAGATGGGATGTATACAGAGAATGATGGCTGTGAATTTTTAGGACTGAATGTTAGAAAATACATAATAAAAACAAAGTGCAGTCATCTTAGATTTGGCAGGTATGTAGGCATTTCTTTCCATATTAATATTTTCTAGAAAGATAGGGGGGCATATTTAAGAGCTGTCTCTGTCTTTCCCAAGGCACTGTCTGTTTTCTGTTTCTGTCTCTTAGACCCTATGGGACAAAGAATAGCTTTGTCTGCTCAGCCCTCTGTCATCACAAAACAAACTGTACGAGGACAGTACCAATAATACACGGTGAGAGCTTTTGTCTTAATGGGATCAGAACTGAAATTGAACCATTCACGTAAATAAACAAAATACCATCTGTTTTCAAAATCAAAAATATATCTAGCAGGTCTGCAAATTGTAAATATTTCCAGACTTTTGTGCTTTATATGTAAGTCCTTGTCTAGCACCTATGCGTGTTGGGGATCTGATACAGGCACACACTGCTGACAGCTGCAGCATCTGAAGATGTTATGAGCTCATCTGCTGTTTGCTGTCACTCCCTCCTGAGCAGCACACTTTGCACAGCAGGGCTGGTGGAAAGAAACCTGTGACTTAATGTACTTCTTTCAGCAGGTTAAGCAAACACACAGGTATGTGCCCTGGAGCAGCCAAGGTAGGAGGACACACTCTTCCTACCCACTCTGCTACTCAGAAGCTAACTTCCAGCAAGAAAGCCAAAAAGACAACTGCAATAGTAGCTTCCTAGGCCTCTGCAGCAATATTTTCCAGAGCTTGTCTTTCAGAGTCTTAATGCTGTGGATTAATTTTCTAGGTGCCTTTGTTAGAGGATAATGAACCATAATTTATGTCAAGATTATGTGATTTCAAAAGTCAAAGAGATCACCAGAAAACTGAAAAGGTTATATTTTATTTGCAGAATTGGTACAATAAAATTGTAAAATTATCATTTATTTGCCATTTTGATGACAATATTTTTTGAATGTGGCATGGTATAATGATGACTGTATATTTCATATAATCTGCCATGTAGTGCAGAAAGGCAGTCTATTCTGAGGTGAATTGGAGTCAGCATTCTGCATGAGCATTTTAGACAGAAATATTATAATCTGCCTAATGTTATCTAATTATAACCTCTTCTGACATCTCTTTTTGTAATAGTGGTGTCATTGTGTGACACCTGAGCAAGGAAAAAGACTGTAAGATTAAGCTAAGCAGTTCTTACCTTATTGAACATCCAATGACAACTATGATGTGACACCAGGAACAATTATGCTAGTAATTTTTTTTTTTTTTTTAAATACTGCAGCTCCCTGAAGAGCCTGTTGGATGCTCTGTTGGATCTTCTCATTTGTAAGGTAGCTGAAATTTGGCTGGACATATGTGTCTGCTTTAAAAGACTTGGAATGGAAGAAAGGCAGGAGAGAGACAATCTCCCCTTTTGGTTTTGACATACCAGGGTCAGAAAATCATGTTTAAAGAAAAAAAAAACAAACAAGAAACTATGTGGCATTAGGCCAAGACTCCTCAACGGATGGATAGTATGGAGAAAGGAAATAGACCAGTAAGAGTGTGAACAATGGTCAGAAAGGCCTTATTGAGTGTGAAAGGACTGAATTTGCCTGAACTGTAGGATGAAGTAGTTGAGAAACAACTGAGCATCTTGTGTAACTTTGATTTTATCAAAGTATCAAATTCCAAACTTCTCCTGGAATAGTATTTGTTGTCAGCTACAAGGTCAGATTTAAAAATGGATGAATATCTCTATAAAGTTATTATGGAGATAAACACTACCACGGATGTATCACTGTTGTGTCATTGACCTCTCAGCCATAGATTAAGAAGCAAACGCAATAACCAATGGTATCAGCTTACTTATTCTTGGACATGGTAGCTGACAAATGTCTTGCCAATTAACCACTGAACCTACTAGAGATAATACTATGTCAGTATTGGATTATTAGGTACTCAGAAAAGTATAGAAGAATCAAACATAAGTACAGAACAATCAAACATAGAAGACAAACTTGGATTGACTTGACATGGGAAGATTTAGTTTAAATAAAATGGAGGGCTAAACAAAAATAGGTCTAGAACATTTTCTATTTAAAAAGGAAAACTGAAAAATAAGCTAAAGGAGTTGTTGATAAAGTCTGAAATGTTAAAGAAATTGAATGTGTGGAATCCAGGAATATTCTTAAGTAAAAGATACTAAAACCACTGGAACTGAGAAAAGGGAAAAAGGATTACAGGAAGTCTTTAGAAATGGCTGGATAAGCTGCCATTTAAAAAAAACAACTATTAGGAATGAGAAAAGAACACCCAAAATAGGAAAAATCTACCAGGAAAAGCACCTCTTGGAGCTCAAAATTCAGGTTTAGCTACACCTTACAAATAAAATCAGGAGCAACCTATGAAAAAGTGAGCTAGTCATATAAATAACAAGGAGAAAAGGTTTAAGTAGCGGACTTGCTTTGCAGTTAGAGAAGGGGGAGACTAGGGAATAATGACTTCAAATTTAAATAGTTTGCTGTAGTTTCAACAGAAATAAAATGTTGAGCAGAGAGGTTAAGAACAGGATGGCTAATGGAAATGAAGATTTGGGAACAGAGGTCACCACAGCTGGGATTGAAATAAAACTTAAATGATATAGTGTATTCAACCCAGGTGGGGAGCCCGGGGGGCAGGTTGTCCTCACCCAGAGCAGCAGAAGACCTGGTATGTGAAATTGCAGGTCCAGGAGCAAGGACTGTTTTTATAAATCTTTCAGGTTAAAGTAATGCTGCATGACTGCAGAATAGCATTTATAGACTCCGTGTTTGAGGATAGAAGATAAAGGACTTGAGAGATAAGGCTGTTAGACTCACTTCAGTATTATGAAAGGCTTTAGACAGAAGACTGTGCAACAGAAACTTCGGAAAGGTAAATCATGACAGCGAAACTCATTATCCGGTTTTACTAAAATACTAGATTTTTCTAAAGAGAAGCTTCATTAAGTCTAAACGCTATCTCAGCAAAAGGTATTATTTACCTATTAGTTAATATTGGACCACATGAGAAACTATTAGTTAGAATGGGGAAAATAGGAGTGAGTCAAATTTTAAGATATGCATTAAACTAGCCAAAAGAGAGATAAAGCAACATTTCTCTATGAAAGAAAACTACAGGCGCAGAGACTTACCAATGCAGTCTCTTATCAATACATTTCAGGGCAGATACTAATTCATTTCCTTACTGTGGCACAGAAAGCAGGGTTGTGGAATGAATGTCAATCAGAGTATCATAGAGGAAAAAATCTGGAAGAAACTGAGATTGAGACTACAAAACAGGATTAAATTTAACCATCCAGGGTTGGATGGTTCCATCAGGAGCTCAGAAATTATAAAAATTTCTGCTAAAAACAGGGAGTTCATCAGCTGGAAATGGTATAACAGAAGAAAGGTTCAGATACCTTTATCTCTCTGAGGATGACAGCATGCAGCTACTACTACTGCATGGCCACTCAAATGCAGCAAATACAGACCAAGGAGGTATAAGGAGCAGAGATGATGCGAGACAAGACCTTGGGGAGACAACATCCGCACACAGTTCTGGCTGCTGTGTTTCAAGGAACATGAGTTAAAAGAGAAACAGATATGAAGAAAGACAGCGGGCAGCACTAGGGGACAGGAGACCCTTTTGGGAGTGGAGGCAAATACAGCTTGTCTAGTTTGGCAAATAAAGGCTGAAATGGACTAGAGCTACCACTTGTAAGTTCCGGGGAAGGAGAGGTGCTATTTAAGCTAAATAACATATTAGAAAGAGAGCAAAGGACATCAAATGGCCATAAACACCGACAGGCTGAAAATCAGAAGAAGGTTTCTAGCCATATGAGAAGTGACCTTTTACAACCAACTTCCAATAGAAATACTGGGAGCAAGGAATCTAACCAGCTCTAAGGTGGATCAGGATAAATTTGTGAAATGGGTGGTATGTGATGCTCGTGAGGCCAAAGGACTGCAGTCCTCGGATGTGCCGCACATCCTCTCACCTTCCATCATGAAGGAGACGGAGAAGCAGAGGGCAGAGCGAGGACCTGCCGTGTGCTGTTATCTCCCTGTGAACTGATGGACCCGCAGTCAGCAGAGGGCAACTTCCAGCCTACAGAGTGCAACATGTTAATACAAGGAATTTCCATTTTCCAGTTAGAGTTAGTTTCTTACTGGAGTTACAGAGCATATCACAAAGGCTAATTAAACGCCAGTAATGTTTTTTTCTGATTTATACCTTCCCAGAATCCCTGATGATCCTTTGCAATTGTGTTTACATACCCATGCATGCAAACAGACAAACACTACAATTTTCTGCACTGGAAAAATAAAACTGCTTCAACTAAATAATCACTTGGTGTGGATGCAAACTTTACCACAACTGACACTGGGCTCTTGATCCTTACCTGTTTAAAGCCCAAGGCATCCTGACCTGGCCCTCACCTCCTACGTACTTATTCACCTTCTGTCAGCCAGCCTGGCTCCCCCGTCGCTGTGATGGGACTCTGCTGTACAGCCCTGGCACGAGGCTGTGTGTTTCTTCCAGACCAGGATGGAGAAGAGGATGGCTCAGGAGATGGGTAATGTCCCTTTCACACTTGAAGCACAGCTGGGGTTGGATGTGATGTCTGCACACGGTGATGACAAACATGACGGTCCCTGTGCACTGATGAGAAGCACCAGCTGTCTCACCCTTGGTGACACGTGGGCAGAGGTGGACGATTAAGCAGACGTGGAGATTGAACCACCAATCACCAGGAGTGGGCACCACTGGAGCAAGTGCAATGGAGCTGCACTTGGAGAGGTTGCCTTGCACCTGCTCTGCTGCTAAACAGAGGTATCTACAGCCCCATGTTCAGTGCGTTTCCTCAATTCACTTAAATAATTAAACACTGTGTT
This sequence comes from Gorsachius goisagi, assembly GCA_018403395.1. NCBI lineage: Eukaryota > Metazoa > Chordata > Aves > Pelecaniformes > Ardeidae > Gorsachius > Gorsachius goisagi. The sequence goes on along the minus strand of BOSO01036639.1, from coordinate 9,163 downwards.
AGTGCACAGAGCATGCAGAGAGAATGACTCCACTACCGTCCCTTTCCACAAAACTTTCATTCCTCTCTGACATGGGAGTCTCTTGTCATCTAGTTTGATGTAATTAAATTGACATATCTTGTAAAATCTTATCTAGTGGCTGACATTAAATTAGAACGTACTAAAGAGATAATGGCTAGCAATATTGTTTCCTCAATTCACACAATGACTTATTTAAAAACAGAATAAATCTGATTCTGCAAACCTGCACCTTTCAATTGCCAGACCATTTCTGTACTTTAATTCTTCAAAGAAAAAATTGTCACTTGTATAATGCTTCTGAGTGGGGGAAAAATACAGTTTCAGTTTTCATATGTTGTAGCATTGTATGGAAAGATCTCATTTCTTGTCGCGTTCTATCCTGTCCCAGAACCAATAAATATTTTATGCATTTAATGCATTTATCAACTCTGCTGTATAAAAAGTACAGAAGAACCTATGCAAAGGTGTCAAAGACATCTCATGTATTAAGGGAGTCTGAGCAACCTCTTGGGTGCTTCTCCACCTTGAAATTTAACTTTACATCTTATCCATCAACCAAGCGAGAAGTGACAACAGTTCCCTGCTCTCCAAGGTAACTGTGTGCCGGGTTTGCTGGTGGAAATGCAATTCCTTCAGCAGAGAAATGCTGTACATTTTCTCACACTGTGAATTTTCACAGGTTACTCTTATCAAGAAAAATACGAGAAAATTATTAAGGATGCAGTATCTCATTTAATGATCCAAACTCACCTTTAGTTAAATTGGTCCAGAATAAATTGATTCAGAGAAATTTGGTCCTTACAAATAACAGCGTGCAGTTAGAAATTGCTCCCATCATTTTCTTTTCTTTAACATTAAGATTTTTAAGAGAATGTAAGGGAGTCAGATGCCTCGTTAAGAAATTCCATAGGACCAAGCTATCGAATTTATGAGCCCCACTGAAAAATCCCATTATGGATTTTTATGGTGGAAATTCTTGTATTTAAAAAAAAAAAAAAGAGAAAGTTATTATTTTTCTGTTTATACAAGAGAGCATATATACACAGTCACATGCATGGACACAGATGACACAGAATTTAGTACTGTGTTAATTAAATATACTAGTATTGCTCAGATGGAAGGCATCATCAACACAGATCAGGATCACGACATCGTCTCAGAAGCAGTGGATGATGTTGGGGATGACCGCAATACAATAAGGATTAAATTTATAGTCTGTAAGTCATCTGCTGAAAGACCAAAGCCGGGAACTTTGGCCAGAAAACATAAAGTCTTTTTGGCTGGGAACAAAACACCAGAGAAAAAGAAAGATCCTTTTGGTATCAGAAAACCAGGGATTAAATCTGCACTACCAGCAAGGTGCACGTCTATGTGAAATGCGGCAGCGAGGATCTCGGTGTCTTTAGCAGAGCAAATGAAGGCTAAGTGAGATTGTTACCCATGCTCACCAGGAGAGGGATAGGGAAATGTTATTTAAGCAAAGGGACAATGCTAGGGCAAGAACATATATATGTACTTATATGTATGTAAGATTGACAGGAATAGATGTAAGATGGAAATAAGAAGGAGACTTCCCCAGGGGAGTGAAGTGGTTAAACAACCTTCTCATAAGAATAATGGGGGAAAGAAACCACATATTACAAGACAGATTTATTTATTATACAGAAAGATCAACCACACTACAATGCAGCAAAATTATGCAACATTGACACCTGCTATTCAAGAGAGATCTGAGAGTGGTATAATAAAGGTACTGCACATCAGGAAAGAAGCCATAAAAATCTGTGAGTAAAATAATAAGACTGTTTGTTGTTCTAACCTGAGGAAGGTTACCTAGAGGTTTAATCTCAAATTTTAATTTGAAAAAGTTGGTTGGGAATTTCTCATTGTTAGATCCTCTTTTGAGCATCCTCTGTAGTGTCTATTGGTGTCTTTTAGGGGCTGGTTGTTTTATTAATAGCAATGTTTTACTTATCTAACTTCCAGTCAGTCTTCTGTCCAGACAGAGCAGGAGAGCTAAGAACTGGAAATTGGCACATAATCTGTATTATTTTTAATTGTTATTTTTAATTGTTATTTTTAAGATCAACCTGTAAGTAACTTTTCATATGGTATGTATCAGATATTAAAACCAGATCTTATTAATTTTGCCTCTCTGTTTTTCCTACTAGTATATCTAATGACATTTCCACTGTTAGGAACTGATTCTATGAATTTGTATGCCTTAACTGACTCTCACCCATTTTGTCTTTTTTTTTAATCCCTTCTCTTTTGTTTTGAATCTAACATAACTTCCTTGTTACTTATAGCAATCCCTTGCCTAAGGCTATTTAATTCAACACAGGTTCAAAATCCTTGAACTCTTCCATAGCTGCATTTTGCCTCTGAAGTTCAAGGTTTTGAAAGGGACTCTAGATTGGTGAAGGTCCTTCAAGCTACCCTTGCTGTCATAGCAACCCACAAACCTCATCAAGGGACCAAGTGCAACGTGAAAGGTCTGCGGAGTCCCCATGAGCAGGACGAAGAGGTAACAGGATGGAAATCTTCCACTCTCACATGCAGGAGGAGAAGCCAAGCCCACTGTCTGATTTGCATAGCCACCCTTGTGCAGGCGGGGAAGCTGACAAGCATTCATTACAACATAACGATCCCGCAAAGTGCCACCTGATTCTTCCTTGCTGCTTTTTCTGTGCTTCTTTCTGAGGAATCATTTGTTTTAATGTATTTAATAGCAGGAATAAAGAAGAAGTGCTTATTCAACCAGCCTCTGCAACCCTAACCCAACTCTTAAATGAACCCAAGCAAAGGTCTTTTGAGTGCTGTGTCCTGTCAAGCTTAACTTCTACCTGAGTGGCAACTTGCCATCACTCATCTTCAGTTTTCACAAAATAAAAACCCAGTAGGGGAGAGTAAGAAAAGGTTAAGAGAAAAAGAAAGAGGAGGCCCTAAATGAGAATATGGTAAAGCTGACTTAGCTCAGAAGAAATGCAAGATCAGTACAGGCTGTTAAGTAGATTCTACAGAGACTGCTGTCACTGGCTTTTAATTTTAACCTGCCGCATACTTTTGCTTTTTATGTCCTGAGGCTCTGCAGCTAGAAAGTGTCATTTTACTGCAAATATTCATCAGAGGTTGGTGAAAAGGCTATCGTATTCATTAGCTTTACTGGGTCATGTTACATAGTGAAACCCAGGTCACTGGGAACAAGCCCTGAGAGGCGACCTTTATTTACCTGAATGGGGACTAACCTCATAGGTGGTAAAATTGTTTAATGTCCAATCTCAAAAGCTATTTAGGTGTGCAACTGCTCTTTGCATGCAGTCACTGGGAACTGGTGACAATACACTTCAGATTATCAGGCCGCGGTAGTTTTTTTCCCCCTGAAGTATCACTTGATTTATTTCTCAGGCACAACAATGAACAGTGAGCATCTTCTCCACATGTCCTCAGCTCAGGAACATACCCTCCCTTTCATCCAATGTGCTCGCTACTGCCTGAGACTGCTCCCATCACCCCTGCTGCCTGTTGGGGAAAGGGGAAAGGGAAACTGGGCACTAAGGAGGGGGAGGCTTTGCTTTCCCAATCAAATGACTACATTTCTGTTATCTTTATATGGTTTATGCGTGTTGTTTAAGGTGCACATAGGTAGAATGACAGGTTGTTCCTTGTTAAAGGAAATTGGAATAAATAATAAATACAACATTATGAAAATAACCCAGGGGAAGAAGGAAGCTCTAGGAGCTGCCTGACAGCCTGTTTCAACCCTGCCTGCCTGTAGAAAGCAAACAGTGGAAGGGCTGCATCTCAAAAAAAACCCTGCATCCTCTGGGAGCCCAGCAGCCCGCATGTCGGAGAGGCTCCCACGGCTTCCAGCACGGCTTCGTGGTGGATATATCCTCATCGCCCACAGACTCGGTGTTACCATTCTCCTAGCTCCCGTGACAGGGTGGCTTTCTTGTGGGATGCCAGATCACGTCTCCGCTCCCCTCTAGGAGGGGATGGGAGGCAAGCGTGTGGGATTTGGGCTGCCTGGGGTGAGCCCGGCCCTGCTGGCAGGGGGGCAGCGGGGTCCTGCCATGCTGCACCCCTCTCCGCCGGGCAGAGCCCAGCACAGCCTCCCAGGCGGCTCCAGCACCCTCTAGGTTGCTTCGTGCAAAGTCGTCATCATCCCCAGGTAAACTCCGATTTTCTCTTTACCAGGTTTAGCTGGAAAACAAGACAATTAATTAAAAAATAAAAAAAGACCTAAATGTTATTTATGCCCCTAATTATCTCATTCTAGTGGGTATTTTAGTCCCTGTCTGGTCAGCACATTCATTATCTTCATAAATACAGCAAAAGTTAAATAATAAGCACCCAGGGCTACAGAACCACCGCAATGATCAAGCTTAAATGTACCTATAAATTTTATTAATGGATGCTTTATACAGCTCCATATATTATAAATCAAACAAAACCCCTATTTCCATCTTCTAAGGTTGCAGTGAAAAAGCTTTAACATTATTGAGGATAAATTTTATTAAGTTTAAAACTCCTTTTTTGCAGTAATGAGTAATCTGGTTTGTCATAAGGCACCTCAGCTTGTTAAATAAGTTAATAAATGACTATGCATTAATCAAAGTGACAAAGCTATGAAGAGCTGAGGATGGGAGACAATTCTGGTGATAGTATTAATTAGTATTTCATTAGAAACTTAGGGGCCATAAATAAAAAAATCATGGTAGAGCTCTTCATGCAAATTACTTTGAAGGTATGGTGGAGTTGTATTTGCTTTAGGGAGAAAACCTTCCTTCCACCCTTCTTTCCGTCTCTTTTTAATTTCTTTCCACACTGTACATAGCAGAGCTGCAGTGACATCACATGGATAGAAATGAGCTTATATTGGTTTTGATTTTTTCCAATTAGAGGGCTCTGCACTTGAAACATGCTTTTCACTCTCTGGCTTGAACAGAAGTTTATTTTTAAGATTTCATATTTCTTGACAAGCAGAAAGAAAGAAAAAAACGAAGGGAGAAGAGGGAGGGGATTTCTATTTCTGCCGTTTTACTCGAGATGCGCATCAGCTTTCTCTAAGGAAGAACTGATGTCATAATGATGCTGCTGCAATTCTCTGTACACAGCAACCTCTTCGGTTCACGAGCACGAGCGGAGCAGGAGCCCCATTCATTCGTTATCTTGCGTTACGGAACAGAAGGGGTTTGTAATTATAGCCTTTTTACCACTTCTCCCCACAAGGTGCCCATTTCGAAATGAGCAATTCCTGCTATCAAAAGAGATACTATATCACCCCGTTACTTATTTCGGTCTGTTTTCCTGAGGAGCAGACTTTATTATTTGTTGCATTTACACAAGGTTACCCGCAGTAAAGCGGCTTTTTCTATTCACCAGTCTATCTCTGTCATGGCTCATTTATGTGTGAACATGACTGACTGAAGCCAACATTATCCACAGCTGACAAGTGCCAGACCTACAGTTTAATCAGCCCCTTCCTTAAGATAATGCCAAGGGCTGGCTGTTTGAAGTAGTGGGACAATAAAGTGGAGAGAGACAATCAGGGTCAAATTGATCCAATTCCCTGTCTATAAAAGGGATTCTGCCTAATAACACACAGCTCTTTTTGCTCTCCAAACACATTAGACCTTAAACAGAGACCCAGCCTTCAAGGAAATGTGTGACTGACACAAAAAATGCTGACGTTTTAAGGTAGTTTCTTTAGCCATTTCCTTTCAAGGACTTTCATTAAGAGTGTAGTGCAAACCCAAGATAAAATGCACCTGGTACCCAGGGTTTTTTGGTTATTTTTAACAGGATGTTTAGACTGAAGAGTGTTGACAGTGATGACACAGAGTTCATTCTCCTTTTCCTTTTGTTTTATATTTGTTTAACAAATCATTTGCATCCATTAATAAAATTAAACCTGAGAAATGAGTAAGAGGCAGCTCCTTTCAGTGACGCTCCCAATTCCCATTGCCAATATAGTGAACAGAGTTCCTGAATACATTTCTTTATATTAAGTCTCCACAGAACACAGCAGTTAACACAAATATTCCTTCAAAATTGCCAGCTGCTTCTGTGCTGCAATACATAACAGGTCTGGAATTTAATAAGATATTCTACTGAACTTCCAGAAGATAAAGAGCTGAGCAGTAGTCACTAAAGACTCGAAAGAAATTTTGGTACCTTCAAGCACTAAGATACCAAAATTTTACGTATTTCCCTTCCTCCATCCCCTAATTAATAAGCCCCTAGAGTTGCACGTGAACATCTATCTTTTTATTTTTTCATGGATGGAGACTGATCCACATATTTCAGTAATTAGAAAAGGGTTTTTTACCTCTGTTTCTCATTTTCCAGCTACCACCTACTTAGCATATTGAATGACCCATGAAAGCAGATTTATTACCCTCCATTTCAAGTGCAAACCCAAAAGTAGGAGGCCAAGCCTGCTATGTGGACTATGAGCTGTATGTTGGCTGGTTCTGTGGTAATTTTAGTATTTTTTAAAATTTCTGTGGAACCCAGTAAAGAGGATAACATGTCCAGTACTCTTTTTTTTTTTTTTTTCTTTTTTCTTTTTGCAAGTGCTGGTCTGCTTGGGATCTTGCAGCCCTGGCTGGTCCCTGCTGGGCAGCATGTCCGCAGAGCTGGTAGATATGCAAGTGCCTGCCATGACTCTCATCCATTTCAGTTCCCACCTTCCCCCATGAATGAATGCTGAGTCCAGAGTGCTCTGGAGGAGAAAAAAACAGGAGGGGAGAAGAAAATTGCTGGGTTGCCTAGCTCTCTTTTCAGGCCAGTCTTGACACTCTTCCACACTGGTTTATCTGCAGTGTGGCTAAATAAAGGTTAATATAGTGTGGGCAGTAGAAATGAGGTCAAATGCACTTTACTGAGCACCAAATGCCCCTGAGTGTGTTGGGCTGTAACCAACAGGAGTAAGAGTGCTTTGTCAGTAAGGGTTCTTTGCAGACATGGTATTCTGGAAATTTCCCTCATTCTTCTATGACTTTTTTTGAAGCTTACATGCTCAGTGAGGGTCTTTCCTCAAAAATATATGCTGCTTCTGTGTGTTTCTCAGTGGACAAGAATTTAACCTCTATCATGTTCTTGCTCAGTTAACGAAAGGACTTGTATGACATGAGTAGTCAATACCAGGACTCAGGGCTTGGTCCTGCAGCTCTATAGAGAGCAAGAAAATTTCTGTCTCCTGGGCTCAGTTTGGGTCTTTCCATCACACCAATCGCCAGCAAATGCAGCCTCCAGGAGGAATCACGTTGGGCATGGTCACCAATGCTGATGGATAGTCACAAAAGCCAGTGTGACTGTGTTTGGGCATGGAAAGGCTCCTGTGGGGAGCTACACGACTCTGAACAACGTCTGGAGAAACACATTTCTCTCTATCGATGAAGGAAGGAAACCTCAAGAACCCAGGCCAGCCCTTGCAAACAGCGCCCAGTCAATAGTGTTTGGTGAAAAATCTGAACAATAATTAGGATGAAGATTATATCTATGCAGGCGATAAGCATTAACTACTGCAAACATCATCTAAAGGGTTTTTTAATGTCATGTTAGCAGAGCCCAGCATATAGGAAAAATGCAGTTGCACCATTTGTCTTGATAATAACGTAGCTAAGCTTTCATATAGAGCAGCTTTGAGGATTACACAGAACACAGCACATAAACACAATCCAATACTTACAAATTTTACCAAATTGCATATTCAAGGACTTGCTTTGTACATTATTTTTATAACGCTCTCAGAGAGGCTCAATGACTTAGGATCTGTTCATAACCACCATAGTTTTGAGGGGTCTGTATTTCTGAGTAGCAGGTCCTCAGGGCTGCTCTTTTCTCTAAGAAGTACAATGATTGTCCAGGTAGCATGTCATTATGTCATTAGCAGATCTCCTCAAATTAGCTGCAAGAATTTGGTGCTTAACAAATCTAGCCCTGTTTCTTTTTTTGTGGAACATTCATTATCAAACTGTGACTCCACAGCATATGTCTTTCCAAAAAACACAGGGACATGAAAAAAGAATGAAAACAGAGCACTAAGCTACCTTTAGGGTACTACTTGGGAAGTTTGCAGCAGGCATTATGTGATATGGTTGCCTTTGAAAGTAAAGAACTGGATGTGATTGCACAGTAAGTACCTCCCAGTCCTGTGTGTCTATGAATTTATGTTATCAGAACAGCTCTAATTATAATACTATAAAATTTTATACAGACAAATTATCTCTCTAGTTCCAGAAAATATTTCGGTATATACTGGAATTTGGCAAGCTTCCATACTTTTAAAATTGTATTGGGAAGCGAATGCTTCATGTACTAGGCATGTAATTCCATATGAAAGTGCATGATCTTCCTTTTCATTTGTTAAGTGTCTGCTTTGATGTGTTTAAGTTTGATTTTCAGGGGCATGGGAGGATGAAAGCAAAATCTAGAGTGCTCCAAAAAAAGCTAGAATCCAGGTAGTCTCTCAAGTCCTGCACTTTTGTTCAGGCAAGTGGTGGAACCACATCTGGATACAAAACCAAGACAAACTGGCTTTTCTGCAGCTGCTCCAAAGTTTGAGTTAACCAGGGCTCATTAACTTCACCAGGCAGAAGATTTGATACCGTGATCTCCAGGCCTTCAGAAGGAAAGTGGAAACATCAGTGAGCACAGCCCTCGTGCTACAGCTGTGACATGGGTGGTTTACGTCAGGAGCTGACCTGAGGAGCATTACGACACGGGCATCCCTCTGCCCGTTGATGCTGGTGAAGTTGAAATACTCAAAATGGCCCGTTTCAGTTCCTCTCATTAATGTTTTTGCATTTTCCATTTTTTAAGCAGTGAACTCTCATAGCATTTCTCACTTAGGAGCAGGCAGGAGGCAGAGTCTGCATGCACAGCTCCATGGAGGGGGGAGACACAGGCAGCGGGCATGGAGGCGTCAGGACTTGGTTACACATCGGAGGCTCTGTGTGCCTGGTTACATGCCTCCTTACTCCATTACACATAGAATCATCATAGAATCATAGAAGGTTTTGGGTTGGAAGGGACCCCTAGAGGTCATCTAGTCCAACCCCCCTGCAGTGAGCAGGGACACCGTTAACTAGATCAGGTTGCTCAGAGCCCCGTCCAACCTGGCCTTGAATGT
>BOSO01036631.1:0-11721 GCA_018403395.1 Gorsachius goisagi | reverse complement strand
AGAGCTATTCCATACCATATAACGTCATGCTCAGGGGGCTTAGTCGGTCGGTCGGTCGTGGGGAGAGTGATCGCTGCTCGGGAACTGCTTGCGGCTCGGGGAGTGATTGCGGCTCGGGACGGGCTGGGCATCGGTCGGCGGGTGGTGAGCAATTGCATTGTGCATCATTCGTTTTGTATATTCTGTTATCATTCTCATTATTACTATTATTATTATTTTCTCTTATTAAACTGTCTTTATCTCAGCCCTCGGCTCTAACCTTTTATTTTCTTCCCAATTCTCTCCCCCGTCCCACTGAGGGGGCGGCGGGGAGTGAGCGAGCGGCTGCGTGGTGCTTAGTTGCCAGCCGGGTTAAACCACGACGTAGACAAAGACTGAAAAACAGTCTTTCCAAAGATGCATCACACTCAGAAGCCTCAGCAAAAGCGCAATCCCAGTTCAGTTGCAAAAGGAGCTCTGTGGCAGGCCTGCACATCTCAATCTGAGCAATTAGAAGAGCTACCAATGTGTTTTGATCTTTACTTGAAACTGCCTAGGACAAAACAGGATATTCTTTCTAAAAGCCACCTTGTAACCCATTTCAGATTTCCACTTAATCAACAATCAACAACATGGAAAAAGCTTGTCCCTTTTAAGCACTCAGCAGCAGAAAAACTAAAGGGTCCTAACTGAAAGATATTGATCTATTTTTCAGAAAAATAAAACTCAAATGTCTGGGTTGAATAAAGTAGCATCAGTTGCAGACTGTAGGAAAAAGCAAATCCTGCATATAATTTCTTGACAAACCAAATTCTGAAAATAAGTAAGTACTTACGGTAAGTCCTAAAGCTAAACTTGGTTCTTAAAGAAAGCACTGCTAGTAGAGTCTGCTACAAGAACTCGAACCTTCTTTGTCCTACAAAAATAAGTATACTTTGCAGTATTGTGAGTAACCCTCAAATCTGGAGGAATATCTTTTCCATATGCTAGCCAGTAAACAACTGCTTTTACCTTTGAATCTGCACACAAGCTGCTTGCAGAGTATCTTTGTGCAGAGATAAAGGTACTCAAAGTGACCCAGAAGAGGGATGGTAACAATGCTTCACAAAAGCTTCTTGATGCTGAAACCACGCAATGACTGCTCTGTTCTGAGCTTGATGCTCTGAGCAGTGCCAGGAATGGATGAGCAGCAGATGAATACCCAACCCAGCCTGCCAGCACCATGTTGGGGAGCAGCCTCATGCCAGCAGAACCACAGGAATATACTAATAATGCAGTCAGAGAGCTGCCACAACAAAAGCAGAAGAGAGAGAACGTGTTCGATCTTAGCATTAGCCAAATAGAGGGCCATCAAGAAGCCATTCCTTGCTCCAAAAGAACAGCCAGGCAAGATCTTCCACAGCAGCTGTGTTGGTCCAAGAGACTTCAGTTCCACTGGCACGCTCCACAAAAGGCAAAGAGCAAAAGGGATGAAAAAGGAAAAAAGGCAAAGGGGAAAATAGGGTATCTCACTGGAGACATCTTTCTTGGGGTAAACCTAGATTACTGGAAGTGAGTCCATTTGGCCCAGCCAGCCACAAGACAGCTCCCAACTCCTGGTGGAAGGAAACCCGCATTGCTCCCACAGCAATGACAGACTCAAGTGCGATTCCTCACTCATCTGGAAAATACAACTTGGAAACATGGCAAAGATAGCACTTCTCAAGCACATTGAATTCTTCAAGAAAAAACCCTAATTGCAAGCTATCTCCGCTGCTTAAGTGTCCCAAATACTGGAAAGCCCTCATTTGACCATGCTGTCACTGCTGGAACAACACAGGGCAAGTTTAAATATATTATATGCATGGCTTAAGAATACTATAATTAACATCCAGACACATTAATACCATGTAAATAAATACTTGTGTGGATACCAGAACATGCATGGGTAAGATAATATTCTTTTAACTGGCACTTCAGGCATCAGCTGGTGTTTGTCCTAGGTGATATGACAAGAGGAAATGACCTCAAGTTACACCAGGTGAGGTTTAGATTGGATATCAGGAAAATTTTTTTCACCAGAAGGGTTGTCAAGCACTGGAAGCAGCTGCCCAGGGAAGGGGTTGAGTTCCCATCCTCAGAGGTATTTAAAAAGACAGGTAGGTGTGGTGCTTAGGGACATGGCTTAGTGGTGGGATGGCAGTGTTAGGTTAACAGTTGGACTTGATGATCTTAAAGGTCTTTTCCAGCCTAAACGATTCCACGATTCTGTGATTCTTTTCTTCCGTGAATATATGAGAGTCTCAAGGTAATAATTAAAGTCACTGAAGTCGTAGCATTTTTAATCTAAAGAAAACTGCTCCCTAGCAATAAAAGTAAGTGGACAAAACAGATATTTTAAATTTACTCTGAATGCCACCAGTTACTCACAGCTACTGCCAGTGGCAGAGCAAAGCTGTATGACTTGAAAAACAGGGTGTTCTTTAGAACGCACAGACCACGTGTGTATTTCAAACAATGAGTACGCTCATGTTCTCTCCCTTGACAAAGGAAAGCTTGCCTTTCAGCATTTATAGGTGGCACACTATTGCCTCCTCAATGCACGGCATGTAAAGCAGAGAACACCACTTACTGTTTCAATTCTCTCAGTGGCAAGATTGTAAGTGGAAGGGCTCAGAGAGGGGAACAGAGAGAGGGGAAAGCTGTGAAAAGACAAGCATACGTACAACTGATATCTTGAAGAATATTTCTTACCTTTAAGTGAGACCAGTCGAGGATCATGGAGCACTTTGTGCGAACAGGCACTACAAAACCACCCTAGTCACAGCACATACTTTAGAGAAAGCGTAACGTTTGATGAAAACATGGATGGAGCTTTTGGTAGCTCCAGAAGAAAGACAGACACTAAGTCCATGGGTTTGAACTCTGCCACATTAAATTACTGGGGGCGGAGGGAGGATAGTGGGAGGCATTTGTCAGATTTAGACAGGGTTAGAAAACAGCAATTTAGACATTTGTGGCCTGGTATGAAAGCACGCAGTGGCAGGCATGCAAATGGATTGAAATTCAAAAGTTCCAACTTCAAGCACACGAACAGTAGTATTTGCAGAGTAAAGGAACAAATATGCACACATGTATATATGCACCTTTAATCTGCAAATATATACAAAACTTAGCTGCAGAGGTACCTGAGAACTTGATAGAGAGAAGTCCCCACTCCTCCATTCAATTGCTCTAAATGAAGCGACTGCTTTTTACACCAGTCACTAAAAAAGAGCACTTGCTCTTTTGTAATAATAATAGTTATTGAATAAGTCATTATGATTAAAAATAAGCAAATTCAGAAGTATAGCTAGTATTTGAATCTGTCAGCCTTGAATTCTTCAGCGAGTCTCCGAAACCATTCTTCACATTACTATGTTTGTGTGTACATGAATCCTTTCAACCCAGACAGCAACGTCCCTACTGTAGAGAATTACGCACACACTATTCTAAGTGAGGCTGAAATAGCAATGGATCTCCTGTCAACTCCCAGAGCAGTGACCCTTATTTGCATAGGTCAACATTACTTTATCCAGTTTGTCTGGACAAAAGAATCCCCAGCAAATAATGCAGAAGTAGGAGATGAGGTGTGCTGCATTCTGAATTTGCAAAGCAAACCAAGGACCATGTCAAACAACCACTTAGAGAAGAATGTGTAAACGACGACTACTTTTTTTTAAGAACCTACTTTGCACATGTAGTGTGCTTTTTTTCCTAATTCACACATGCAAGAGCTGCAGCACAGACCATCTGAATATTCAGATGAGTTTCATTTTGTGGAGTTCCAGATGTTATTATCAAAATTAATATACCTTTTTATATACCTGAAGTCCATGGTAAAGGCACCTCAAGCAAAATGACAGACAGGATAGAGGGCTTAAACAATAAAACCAAAAAACCTCTGTACAAACACCTCCTTTCAGCCAGGAAAACACTTCGTCTGAGAGCCTCCTCTCAGCAATTTGAAGACTGGCATGAATGGCCTTTGAGGAATCATCCTCAAAACTACTGGCAAAGGAAACATACAGAGCCTAATTATTGTAATACTGTAAAAAGACACTGGATTGTACTTTTGCTTTTCTGCAAACCCGCTCCTTTGTGATCATGCTTTTATTTCACAGAGTTTTTAAAAGTTTTCTTGATTACCAGAAATGATTTGAAAATATCATGACTGCTTTCAGCAATATAAACCGTTTCACCTTAGAGTTATATTACCCTATGCAAAGTAATAAATCTTTCCTGTGCTTGCACCATGTACTAACTCACAAGTACTAGCAGAATGACTACAGTCAACACTCAGTGCTTGAGTAAAACTTAGCCCATTATACCACATGTGCTTTTTTTAAAAAACATTATCATTTGCATGTATAATACTACAGGTATTGTGTACAAGCATGCTTCTTCATGGATTAAACGTTGCTATTGCACTGCAAAACTCTCACTCAACAGAAAATTTTTACAAGTGTAGATGCAGAAGCTACTACTTTCCTAGAAAAATGAGCATATAAGAGGTCATTTCTTCCACAAAGAGTTAAGTCAGTCGGTAAACAAGCAAAACACCTGAGTACAAGAAAAAACATCAAGAGCAAAAGATGGTTCCAGGCACAAGAAAAGCAGTCTTCCGACAGGCATGCAGAAGGTTTGTGTAGCAACATTAACACTGGAGATGAAAAATTACTGTAAACTGAACAAACACAAAAAAAACCCTCCAGCTTTGTGGAATGTTAATCTGGAATTCAAATTTCTGGATATGGTTTTGAATTTGTTTTTACACTTCAGGATTAAGGTTACATTATTCCACCTCAGACTATAGTAAAACATGTTCTCATACTCTATCTTGTCAAGCTACTTGTCAATAGATGTGTTTTACACCACTTGCTTACCCTGAACAGTAGGATGAAAATCATTCTCCTTTTAAATACAGCAACTTCAATCACACTATTCATGTGAATAAAGCGGAGGATTAGGACATTCAAGTTATTCACATACAGACATCTCCAGCCATGTAAGAAAGAACTACAGTTACAACATTTACAGTGGCACTTTCCATTAGGTACAAAAAAACCACATGAAGATAAACACAAAGCAAACCCCCCTAAACCCATATTCTTTACATTTTTTCCAGCATTGCTCCCAAATGATTTGCTAATCCATTTCATAACTAATATTTTGCACATGTTCAGATGTTTCTAAATAATAAACTCTGACAGACTTAATTGAAATGCATGACAGTAACACTGAAAAAAATACAGTAAAAAGAGATACTGATTATACAGTTTACATGATGAAAATTCACTCTAAGATGCAATTACAATACAACAATCAGGTCACGGTTCGAGATTTTCTGGACAGATGGTTAACTTAAAACACACTGACCCTCTATCAGACTGGATTAGTGCCAACAGCACCCAGTCCTTCCTGAAAGTGGGTCAGATCAGGTTTTGTTCAAGTGCTTTTATTTGATGCATCATGATTTCCAAACAACTTATTAAAATCTGCTAGATTATTTCTATACTCTTATACAGAAAATGGGATTCCTTCTTGGCTATCACACTTACCTTCACATTTCTCTAGGATCTGGACAGTTTCACCTAGTTCCAGGACCAAGCCTTGCGGTACAGTTCCTCGGAAGCTGCATATCACTAGAGGGTGGGGAAAAACAGACACACACACATATGAGGATTGAATCTTCCGTGTGATTTTTTTTTTTCTTCTAAGCATAGCACTTTAGCTCACTTACATAAAAATAGCTATTACATAGCTGCCCAGAAAACCTGCCAGCCAACTCTTCTTCATCAGATATCATTATTTCGGCCCTTATCAGAAATTAAGCTCAGCAGCAACATAAAAACTGTGCTTTCTGAAAGGTTTTTGAATTAAGCAAGGCTTGTAATCACTTTAATCACCAACCCCTGATTCATATTGCATACAAAGATTTCCTTGTCTCACAATTTTTACTCTACTACACAATTCATCAATGGAACAGGCAGTCCTAACTGCAAAGATTATAATAGGAAGTCAACTGCAGGAATTACTTTCCTCCAGGTTGAAATTATTTCAAGTACTGTCTGTGCAACTAATATACTACAAAAAACCCCTGTATTACCATACATTATTTTATTTAAGTAGATATAGAAAAGAATACCTAACAACCTGTACTTTTCATAAGCACTAACTAACATGACGTATATCTTAAGTATTTTTTCTAGGTATCTTTAGTTTTCTTTAACCATGGAAAATAAGAACTGATCTTAATGTTTTGGAAAATGTGAATACAATAAAAAAATTACTGAATAAACCTCATTTTTAAAAATAAACTTTAAAAAATTATCATAGTGTATAATTATATATTCTTTAACCATATTTATCAAAATACAATAGGGACACAAACACGGGTAGTTACCTGAAACATGTCAAAACAAAGGATGAATTGCAAATAAGGTCATATCTGTGTGTGGATCCTGTCCCCAGTCCCGTAACGCCTGTTCATCAGCATTTAAAAACTCACTCAGACACAGATTTAATTTAATTGTTCAAGTACCTTAATCGTTCAAGTGTTCTAAATAAATATACACTCAGTCACCAAGCACGCCCTACGTGTTACCTACACGAACACAGTGGAGCACTGTGAGTGGAATTCCATGAATTGAAACAGTGACCTCCAGTGGGCATCATCCTTTCTTCCCATTTAGGAGAACACTCCCATTTAAATGCATATGCTGAGGCTCTGGTTAAGATGCTCCCACCTGATGGAGCTGCACTTCATCTCCTCCCTGAGGATCTTTTTATGTCAAAGCCACCGAACCCCTTACAACTAAAGACTCTGTGCAGAACTTAAAGCAGTTAACCACAAAGTCTGAAGTCCAGGGGAAAACCACCATGGAAACCAAGACTATCATCTACACCATCTACCACAAGGTGTGTTTCTTGAACCTTGGATTTCCAAGAAATAATGAGAAAAGCATAGGAAAAACTTCCACCAAACTGAAACACAGTTTCAACCATATATACAGACTTCATGGAGGCAAAGGGCAAGAAAGAACAAACTACCTACACCAGGCAAGCACCCACATAGGTGAGAGTATTATGAGAAAGAATTTGAATCAAAATCTGAAGAGAACCAAACAGCATCAAGTGTTTGCTCTTCCACAGTGAGACTCAAAGCAGTGTTTAACTAAAGAGGGAAAAACAAACCAACAAACCTGAGCTGTTATCTCAGCTCCTAGGGCCCAGCAGAAGTCACCGCCAGTTAAATGAGGTTTTAAATTCTTGTTTACATCAGGGACAGGAGAAACCTAACAACTGGCTCTAGACTGGAGTAATGCAGACAACATAAACCAAGAAAAAACACTAAGCTTGTCAGCATTCTGGATTCATTCTTCACCCATGAAGAAATCATAAATATGGATTTCAACCAAAGAAAAACTGCTTAATGCATCTCCCAAAGTGCAGGAACAGAGACAATTGCCAAACGCTTCACTGGCAAGTCACAACCAAACCTCTGACGGCTTCTCCTTGCCCCTCTAGTATTTTAGATGGTAGTAACCTTTAAATACAGAAAATGTTGTGTGGCATTTTTTTTCTTGATAGGCAATTTTACCAAAACAAGAAGGTATAAACATCTTCTACTTAAGCTGTTTTGCAAAATGCAATCCTATATTAAAATAAAATGACTTTTCTGTTCAGACCAACAAAAATACTAAAAAATTCAAGTATGTCTCAAACCCACAGGATTTCAAAAGTCCTGGGTGAAAACTACTATTGAAAACACCAGAAAAAGAAAAATGGAGAAAGGGTAATACAGCAACAAGATACATTCATTTACGAGAGTAATTCTAGATACACAATTACTAAAAAAATTAATATATATGTAATAATATTAAATCCAATTTCCAGGCTATTTTCAACTTCTCTGTATGTCCCAAGATTATGATGAACACAGAGGCACCAGTCACGGGACATACGAGTATTAGCGGTCATAGACAAAAGAGTAGTTTGAATTGTAGAGAGATTAACGACTGACTGGTCTTACTCTGCTGAGTCCAACAGTCGGTCTGAAAAAAAAACATTATTGCATGTTAACAGTGCATTGGAAGTTCTGAATAAGCAAACACCAGCTGGCTTCCTTGGCCAATTTTTTACTGTATGAAAACTACCAAACAAAGGATGTGACCAGGAAAGAAACTGGATCTGATGCAACTACTAGTTCTTTGGTTCTCAGATACTTCCCTATCAGGGAAGCGAGCTTGGAATGAAAGCTAAAGGAAAGGTACCAGGAAAAGAGAGTACTGGTTTTTTTTCAACTGCTGATATAATACATTTTAAAAATATGGCTAAGAATAATGACTTTAATATATTTAGACTTGCAAGAAGTAATTCTAATAGATCTGTTAGCTTATAGATGCAAACTGTCCATTTATAAAAGGATTCTACTGGTCACACAAAGAAAATCTGATATAAGCACTCTACTGCATCAATATGTAATCAGCTCTTTAGAATTCAGAGTACTCTATTAATAAAGATAGCCAAAGCTCTTTTATTAAGTCTACTTCAGTCAAAAAAGAAAAAACAAACAAAAATCACAGAACAGAAGTTAACTGATCCCCTCAACTGCAGATACAATCTGGATGATCATTCACAATTAGAAACTAAGTTCTCATAAAAAAATAACATCCACCTCATCACTCCTCATTCTTAACACAGCAGTATGAACTCCAATTTCTTCATCAATGAATTTGTAGCCATCAATAAATTGTCTCTTCTGCCTGACAATTTTAATAATCAGTAAGGTATGTGAACAGCAATATGGGTATTTTCAAAATAACAGAAGCCACACTTTCCAGCCACACTAAATGAAAGTCCAGGAAAATTAAAGAACCTACTGGCCCAAACCATATCTTGTTAAAACTGTTCAACAAGAACACAATTTAACAGCTCTGAAATAAAAAATAATGATAAAAATAGCTACTGATTATGACCAAATTCCAGAAATGTGAAGCTATTTTATACTTAGAGATATGATTCCAAAGGTTACTTCCAAAGTTATGGATGTTACTTGTTAAGCTAAAAATGCATTATGCAACACAATCTTATTTATGAAGTCACTTTTAGGCACACAGTTCTTCTTAGCAGTATTATTTGAAAAATATGAACATAACTGTATATGGGAAATAAGGAATAATTTAACCACTCTGGAGACATAACTTACAGAGAGGACTCCAATAACTGATGTCTGTCCTTCCCACAGAAAAATTCCTTATAGCATAGGATCATCTACAAACTGTCCATCAATCAACAAGTCTCCATCATTTCTTAAAAGAGTTATCCCCTCGGTCACCAGAATACAGAAGTAATGTATCACCAGAATAGGCACACAGCAAAGCATTTACCCACCTGTTAACAGATCTGAACGATCCCTCCTGGATCCCAGGACAGACTACTGAAATATTTAACACCTATTTTCAGATATTAAAGCCTCTTGCCATCACTCAGGTTTATGAGGAGGTCATAGTTCCCCCTCACAAAACGTAATTTCAGCCAGCAATTAAACCCAACACTCTGCCAAAGAGGAATGCTTTGAAAAAGCACCACATGCCACTTTCATGAGTTATCTCCAAGGTTCCTTGACTGTGGTACTTGAACTGGATCAAAGTGGGCTGCAGCAAAGGAAACCCTTCCCCTCCACACCTCTGCAATTTATTAATGAGAAAGGCACAAACTAAGTCACACAGGCAGTTACTCTCAAGCTGTAGCAGACAATATGAAGGAATTGGTGGGTATAACATGTAAGAACAGATGGCACTGGAAAAGCAGTTTGGAAAGCCAAAGGTCCAGGAGAGGGCAATATCAGAAGCGTTTTCCTTGCCTGTGGACATGCCCTAACGCAGCATATGTAGCTGCATCGTAAGTCACCAGCAGTAAGAGAAACTGCTCCGAAAGAATAAGGGGACACAGATAAACATGGCAACTTAAGAAAGGGTCAGTGCATCTTTGATATCTTATCGATTCCTCATGAGTTAGGTATCTAAAGGAGCTGCTTGCTATATGGACAAAGATGATTCAGTTGACACAATCCAGTAGGTTTTACAAAATCTATGCCGAAATAGCCCCTGTCAAAAGCTCTTGCAGAAGCTGAGCTTGGCTGTGACAATGTGGGAAGGCATTTGCACCGACAAGTAACTAGCAAAGAGATATGGAAACAGAAGTAGTAGCCAGTTTTCTTAGTGAAGGCAGTCTGACCAGCAAGCTCCAAAGGGATGTCTGTTGGAGCCTCCTCTGTTTAAAGTATTTCTAAATGATCCAGAAAAGCTGATTATTTAGAAAAGTGACGAAGTTTGCAAAGCCAGTCAAGCTATTCAGGGTGATAAACAGTTGCAGATAGACCTAAGTACCGTGAGTAGAACTGGCAGAGGTACACCATTTCATTCACCTACATGATGTTTCGTGAGGGACGAACAATCCTAATCTCACAAAAAAAAAAAAAAAAAAAAAATCATCTCTCCCCTTGCTATTACCACACTGAGTGAAACCCTAGAACGTTATTTGGAGTTTGTCATAAGCTCAATGCTTGGCCACTGTCAAGCACCACATCCCTCACCATTATCACATCACAGCAGAAAAAAGGGAAAGCATCGTTACCTTCAGTGCTGTATAAAATTCACAATGAACACCCACATGCCAGTCTCCCCCCTCTTCCCTTTGTCAAAAATGTATCCTTTGTCAAAATGGATGGAACAGCATAAGGAAAGGTAGAAAATGTGAGACGAGAGATACCAAGGACTGCTAAGGGCTTTTATATGATTAACTATGAACCAAGACAGGACTCTTCTACCAATAAGACTGACAGCTGAAAGGGGTGGAGAGTGTGTAATTGATAAATTGCATGGAGAAGGTTAACAGGGAACAAATGTTAATCATCCCTTCCAGTACAAAAAGCAGAGCAGTGTCAAATGAAACAGCAGAGAAGAGTTTAGGACTTTATTAAATAAAGTACTTTTCCACACAGTGCATAAACTGCAAAATTCCTCACTCAAGTTCGAAAGCAAATAGGGCAAATTAATGGATGTGTACCACCTTCAGCTCAGTGAGGCCCTGACCCAGAAATAATCACATACGCTTACCCTGCTGTGCTACTATACCACAAACACCCGCTACTGCTCACTGGCAAGGGCAGGACACAGAGCAAGATGGGTGTGCGGCTGGACTGTTATGATCTTTCTCGCACTGTTGTTATGGAAGCACAGCCCGAGCTTCTGTTGTCCCTTGCTATCTGTCGATTTGTGACCTCATCTGAACAGTATTACCACAAAAAAGAGAGGATACAATTCACAGAGAAATGCTACATTAGCTTTCATATGTGTCATTCTATGCGTGCCTACATAACAGAGCTGTTTTCATTTTTGCTGTGGTAACATTTAAAATGTATCTTCCTTTTGCAATTTATTCCCATTCAATTTCCTATGTCCCAGTTTCCCCACCCAGTCTCACCTGGGTCCCAGTGCCTCCACAGATCATTTTTCTTCTCAAACAGATTACGTCAATTACATAGTAAACACAGTAATAGAAATGTGCCACATTTTTTACATGAACAGTAGGAAAGCCCAAAACAAGAACAGGAAAATGCCAAAGGACTGTCCAGCACAATACATCCACATAAAGATCATGCAGCATCTAGCTGCTTCCCCTTGTTATAAATGACTGAGTCCCAAATAGGATTTAACA
>BOSO01036629.1:0-10459 GCA_018403395.1 Gorsachius goisagi | reverse complement strand
GGAGAAGCTCCAAAAGTCCTTGAGTAGTCTCAGCACTGCTTGGCAACAACTAAAAACATCAGTGTGTTATCAACATTCTTCTAGTACTAAATCCAAAGCACAGCACTATGCCAGCTTCTGTGAAGAAAATTAACTCTGTCCCAGCTGAAACCAGGACAATAGGTTACTAGGCAGTGTTGCTTCTGCTTTCTCAGTGGTCAACTGCAAATTGTAAATGTAAAACATGCCTGAGCAGGAAATAAACCATAAGCCTTCAGCTCTACCAACTACAGATCAGAGAGATTTTCGGCTTTGCTCCAAAGATTTTCTACGTCCTTTTTCACTCACAGCTTCACAAGCACCTCAGCTGCAGGATGGGCGGCATGAAAGAAGCTTTCAGAAGGGATGCTGAGCAGCCCAACCATCTGCTTGGGTTGGAGAAAATTTGTTGAAAATATCTTCAACACTGAAGATCAAAAATTCCATCTCTGGGATGATTCATTCCATTAAAAATGCAGACTCAACTTACAGAATCACCATGAAAATAGCAATGCAACAATATTTCATGCAGCCTTCTGAAAAACATTGCTGTCTGCTCATATCAGTAAAAGCACTGGAAATCATAGTGGATTGTGTATACAAATTACTGGAAAGGGAGACAATTTTTAAATTTCCATTTTATTACTGGTTTTCTCCTACGAATAATTTTGACTTTCTGGAACAATCTTTAAAAGAAAAGTGGAACCTCTTATCATGCAAATGTGAATGTAAAAAATGTGAACAAAAATTAAACTACAGGTTATACAAAGAAGAAAAAAAAATATATCAAAGTTGCTCTGAAAAGCCCGCTTCTCCCGAGGGAAATTAAACTTGCAAATGTATTCCCTTTCTTTTCAAACATTTTCCCCCCTCTTTTTTTTCTTTTGCAGGTGCTGGTGGGAAATCAGGGAAGGCATTCAAATGTAGATTAATTTAAAAATATACATCTGATTGGATACTGTATTTGCTGTGAGCTTTTACTGACTGCAGTTCAAAGGCTCAATTAAGACAATGAGAAGAGACTAAGATGAGGTTCTTCTAATAGAGGCTTTTTCTTTCCATGGAGAGGAAAGATTGTTAATTTAAAAGAAAGGTCTTGTGCAGCCAATTCCATCTGTATAGCTGATCCACAGAAATCTTTATTTTCAAAGGCTCTTCCATAAGTGATGAATAAACAAACACACAGAGAAATAATCACCAACATGCTGCAGACACACATTCGACATCCAATATTTAAATCTATATATTCTGCAAACCTGCCACTCATTAAAATTCTGGCACCAAGCAATTGCAAACATTGGTGGCTACCCAAAAGGATTTTGTTTTTTTTCTTCATTGACAATATCTGGTGCTCAGAGAGCGGGAGAGAGGAGGAAGCAGGATACCACGCATTCAATTTAAAAAAACCCTGAAGCAAGTGAGAACACAGGAAACAGTACAGAGAAGGCACATTTTTCCCTTTCATACACTTTTGCTGTGGTTAGTGCCTGCATCTCCCCTGTCTTGCTGGAGTCTATATTGGGACTGTCAGGGGTGTGTTTTTCCACAGCATCTGAATGCAGCAGGACTTTGCTGGAGCACTGGCAGTGCCTCATCTGGAAGAGCAACCCTCAAACAAATTGGGTGTACCTGGCCTATGCGGTGCCCACATCTGGAAGTCCTCTCTCCCAAAGCATCTTAATTCTTCCAGTATCTGTTCTGGCGAGTCACTGAGTACAGCACCTACACCGGTGCCCTCAGCATCCTATTGGAGTTTGGGTTAATGCATTTACTAGGCAATGGATTTGCTCAAAATACCACCATTGCCATAAAAGAGCAGAGGATGGCAGGGACCAGTCAAGATATTGAAAGCCACAGCATTTCCAATTTAAACATCCCCAAAAAGTCATATAGACATTTTCTGTTAAAACAAGGAATGACAGCAACTTTGCTCATTCAACAGCAACTGCTCGTCCTTTCTCCGGTTCCTTTCAGCAACCATCTCCATCCAAGAAATCCACCGGAATGAGAAGCTCTTGGAACCTACTACATCACCTGGTAGTTGGGCCCCTGACTTTCCTTTACAGAAGTCTCAGCTTCGAGCACGAGGAAAATGCCCTGGGAGTGGACATTTGAACTCTCTTCACTTGCTGTAGCGGAGCAGAGCTGGATGGTGCAGGAACCCTGCAGGGTGGTGGTCACCACCATACTGCCCTGCACCCTATAGCAGAGGGTGAGCTGCCTTTGCAGCAAAGTGCTTCCAGCTGGAGCCACTGCTTACTGATCTCCTGCTCTGTGCCGGAGTAGCACAGCCCTGAGTACCCTTTCACTGTCTCGCTACAGCAACACAATTTCATTAAAATATCCTTCCACTTCCCAAGTCTCCCCCATGCTGATGAAACACCTAAAACAAGCTGATGTAATCGGAAGTCAGGTCTTCAGAGACTCTATGCTCTATCTCCAGTATTAAATATATTGAATTTATTTCTTTTAATGATATTGATATTATTAGCTCTTACATTAGAAGCTGCTTAAACTGATTCATTCTGAGAAAGGAATTATGAGAATGATGTATTTATAAGTTTAATTCTGTTTTCACCAATATTTATTACTCTGATGCGTTTTGTTTGTTATTGTTTTTAAAACATTTGTTTTTATGATGTCTTCCTGCAGCAAGTTGTTTTTCTATTAGTGTCATTGTTTGTTTACACACTTACGAGAGTTGCTCGATGAGCTATTTGCCTGGGCACGAGGGTAGATTAACTGAGGAGAAATGTCATTGCTCTCCATTCAGGCACAGTCGTTACGCTGCAGTTTTATTTCCTACTGAATAATATCTGACTATGATGTTTTTCAGCTGATTTGGCTTCTTTGATCCTCAGTTCTGCAGCAGATTTAAATTAAGAATAACCAGAGGAACATTAAAAAAAAAAAATCCTGTTACTTGCATAAGCAATTTTAAACATTTGTTCATATCATTGCTACTACTACTAGCAAGACTGCCACATTTTCTTCCACAAAGTCCATTGATTACCACTCCTAAGTGTAGCAAAAACGATTCATAGAGGTTATATGTATAAAGCCATACTTTATGCAACCTAGAAAAACCTGGACAGAAATAGAAGTTCCAGATGTCTTAAATGCTGGGTTTTGAGTGGTCATCTGTAGCTCCTGCCCAATCTGTTCTTCTGTAGTTGTCATCACTGGAGCTTCTCTATCTGAGCTTCTGTCAACAGGACCTGAGCAATAGCTTCTCTGTACAACATGAGGTACCTGAGCTAGGGTAGATAATTTCCTTTTTTCTTATTCTTTTCACAGATTTTATGATGCATTCTTATACACATCTATACAGTGAAATGTATATATATTTTTATATATAGATAGATGCACATGGATATCAATATATGCATACATACACATGTGCACACAGGAGCCAAAATGCAGTGCATATAACCCAGATGCTAAGGTAATGATGTAAAAAAATGCTGGAGAATTGCAGAAAACAGGAGTATGTGCTGAAAAAGAAAATACTTTAGTGGCTGTTACATGCAAAATGTTCTGCAAAAAGGTCTATAGTGTGTATCTGAAAGACAAAGCCAGGGTTGAGAATGTGAACACAGAATTAAACCCAGTATCTCCTTTCTGTCTTTAAAGGGTTTATCAGTTATCATTATTTTCTTGTTTGTTACATCATTTATGGACTTCTGGCACTCCTGTAGAATAATTTATACCTGAATTCCTATCACTTACCACTACTTTTACTTTAACCATTACATTTTAATGCTGCATTTACTTATTCCAGATAAAGAAGATTCCTAGAATACTAGATGCTTCTTAGACAACGCCATCAATTAGCAACAAACAAACCCATAGGTTTTATACCTTGCTTTTGGGCTTTAAAATAAGAAAAAAAAAGTATTAAGATCTTAGTAGGGAATGTAGCTAGTGCACCCATCTCTATGGTGATGAAGAGCTTGTGTTTTAATTGGTAGTTTACATAAAAAATACTTGGTGTCTTGGTGTTTGTGAACACTGAAGCTATTCTAGAATGGAGATACTCAAAGTTACTTTAATACATTGGTTTAATACACTTGAGAAGCACTCCTACAGCGTGTTTTCAACAAGGGAGGAAAGCTTGGGTAATTCTGAATTGCTCAAACCCAGTTTTAATGTAAACTGGCTGCGCTCAGCTGTACTTCATGACACTGAGGCCTCTTACTATGGTGGAACAATAGCACGTGGTCATCACCGCTTCTGCCAGAGCAGGAGTGAAACAACACACTTGATAAAATTCGGTGATCTTGAGGCTACACTGTCTGTGCTCTCCTATATAAAACTGTAAATACCAAGAGGAATAAGAGCTCATCTTGAAAAAGAAAATGACTGCTGCCAACAGCACGCCTCAGCAATAGGTATGGCTCAATCTCAGAAGTCCCTTGCAAAGGTAGACAGGGAAAAGCAGTGTTAGGCATCCTCAAAGAAATGATTGTAAGTGAATGCCACTTGTCCTGATCTAACTAGTGTGGAAATATTCACTCGTGGCATCGGTGGCAAGTGTAATCTTCATAGTACACATAAGCTGTTCGGTGGTCGGTGGTAGGTCCTCAGCTTAAGGACTGCACAAGCATGTTGCCCAGGAAACCAGAAACCCTCTGGTGTAGCTCATAAGTGAGATTAAAACAAAGAAAACCAAGTCCCATGGGGAGAGCAACAGATGATGCTTGCTGCAGTACATTACTGGTCTTATTGGTTATTGCCTAGCAAAAGTTAGGCACCACTACTTTAGCATATACACTCCTCAGGCGAAATACTTTGTCATCTTCTTTGCTTGCCATGTATTCAGCACATTTCATTGCCAAGGTCATCATTCATCAAGGAATTCAAGAATAGGCTGGATTTAACAGTGAGCAACTCAGATTTAAGTGTTTGGCTGAAAGACGGTCTATATTGTGAGAAATAATAAAATGTCTGCTTTTATACTTATTTTCTAGCTTATAGCATATCAAACTTGATGTTTATATTGCCATTAACACAGCAGTCAGAGTCAACCGGGTACTAGGCAATGAGTTTCAGCTGAGATGACCCAAGACCTTAAATACCTAGATTTTTTTATTCCTGTCTTCTTGTTTTCTCAGCAGAGTCTCCAAATGGATGTATACAGTAGAAATTTACACAGACATGTTAGTGATCCATATAAAACGCACTATAAAACCTGTTTAAGGAGGGGTGAAAACAGCATAGGAATTTATGTTTTGCATTGAATCTCTTTTTTTGTTTCCTTAAATGGACACTAACAGTCACTGAATGAACTCTTTAGCAAACAGAAGAATTAAAAACAGATTTTCCAGAAGAAATTCACATTAATGTATAAAAATACAATAATGGACATGTTGACACTGCATTTCAGCTAGAAAGAATAAATTATGGTACAAGTGTAATCCAGCTGTGAGCACCTACTGAAGGTGTGTGGTACACTCCTTGGTCACGTTCACCAATATAGAAACCAAAACTAATGACAACCAGAAGCAAGTTTGGCAACTTTCCTACCACGATTTTGAGTCTTGTCATCGTAAGCAGCCCACCTGCTTTTCCTTTTTAGTTTTTCACTGAAACTAGGAATGAAGTTGACTTGAACTGATACATCTTACCTAATCTGTGAGATAAGACAAGCTATGTGGTTCGTTACTGCAGTTTAGACGATGTAGAGTAATTTATTAAGCTCTGGCAGGTGGATCGCTTGTCTGAGCCATTGCCAGCTTCAACACTGTTAGGTACAAAAGACCTGATTTACAAGGTCTGGTTACTTACTGGCCAGTCCCAGCATCCTGTCTCCAAAAGTGGTCTGCATTTGCTATTTTAGAAAAGATACACAAATACACTTCCCTCGTTGTTTGACAGGGCTCAAGGGATGAAATTCCCTCTTAGTCCTGGAGCTTAAATATAGATGCTTGTACACTGTTATCTCAGTTCACAAAGACTGCTGTTTGTCCTCATAGCAAATATACAGATAGATGATCTTCAAATTTTTGCAAAAGCCTTTCCAGCTTGATTTGCAACTTGTGTTAAACAAGCAAACAAAAACAAAAAAAGAAAAAAGAAGGTAAATGTTTCCTGAAACAAGAGATCCCCAAAGCAGCAGCAATGTCTCACTTCAGAGACTCCTTATTTGGTTCCAGAGAATGAAGGTGCAAACACCATAACAAATTGAGAAAAGAAAAGCGCAACGGTGGAATCCACATCCCCAAGTGAATAAGGGGGTCTGGGGTGGGGAACACGGGACACAACTGAACACAGCTGCAGAGATATGCACAAGCTTCCTTTATGCAAGCAGCTGCCTCACCACGAGAGCACCCTACCTACATCAGATGCATCGATGCATTGTACAGTTATCAGTACCACTAAAACCCAAAGAGGTCAGACAATACATAAGGAATAAGGTGATATTAATATAAGCACAAGGCCTGCAGATGGCGTGAAATCTGTTTTAGAAGCATAACGAGGCAGAATTGCTGCCAGGCTACCTATTTTACTTCAAATGTTGGAAAGAGGCAAAGGAGACAATGAGTCTTTTCTTGAATGATTGCTTTAAGAAGCAAATGGTGATTTGGGGATGCTTGTTTTGTTTCTTTTTAAGTTTTAAGTCAAAATACAGCAAGAAGAATCCTCTTGATTTCCACAAGATGTTCATGGAACAGCAATAAAGCATCCATTTCTTGGACTAAAAAGCCCCCACATTATTAAGGCATCCACTGTTTCTCATACCTGCAGCTCTGTAGTGAGCAGCTATGGGATCTGCTGTCCTGTGTTGGTCAAAAAGAGATACAGTAGCCTATTTACAGCAGACAGCCAGTTATTCTCATTCCTATTTGGATTTACCAGAGAATATACTTGCAATGCTAAAGATATATAAAGTAACATAGAGAAAACAAGCATCTGAACAACTACAGATTACTACAAAATAATACCTATTACACAAACATTTCTTTATCTACCCTTATGGCCTATAAAAACAGTAGTTTTTTCCCCCTTAAGATCATAATGGTAATGAACGTATCTTTCACTCATTTCCTTGCTTTTAAGGAGTTCTGAAAAGAAATTCCTGAAAGGGTGACATTACTTTCTTTTCTAATGCCGTCAGCTATTGAGTTCCACATGGTTCAAATTATCTTCTGTACACTGGGAACCCCTGAGGAGGCAACAATGGGTGAAGCATCATCATTTTACATAAAATGCCCAAATCCGCATCTTCTTGAAATAACATTAAATAACATTACTTCTCATCTTTCAAAATCACCATGCATATGTAGGAAAGGCTAACATAGCCAGGAAAGAGGAGGAGTACTTCAGAAAAATAAAAAGACAATCTCATTCATTTGGAGTGACCTGGCTCAGCTTGATTTGTTTGGGTGACAAGTACTAATGAAGCTGTCAATCTACAGACGAAAAATTTTCAGATGAAAACTCCTAAAGAAGCTAATAAGAGATTAAGATCATGCTCATTCAAGAGCCTAAACCAGTCATAGGTTTTACTACTTTGCAGAAACTCAGTTCTCTAGCTTTTATAATTTTGAATGCACAAAACCACAATGTACCAATTCATCCACAACTAAAGAAGTAGACAAAACTCTAATCAAGAGATTGGAGACTGGGAAAGAAGCAATAAGAATTAAGGATTAATAAACCATG
The DNA here is from genome assembly GCA_018403395.1 of Gorsachius goisagi. Classification (NCBI taxonomy): domain Eukaryota; kingdom Metazoa; phylum Chordata; class Aves; order Pelecaniformes; family Ardeidae; genus Gorsachius; species Gorsachius goisagi. Next base: position 2,776 of record BOSO01036629.1, on the reverse strand, counting down.
ACTCATTGGCACAGGTTTGGACCTGAAAATCAGACTTTTCTAGTGTGAAAAAAAGCACATTTTTTTTTTTCAAATCTTATTACTAGAAAGTAATCTTTATACATATCAGAGGATGAAGGACAAAAGCAGTGCTATATTATTAACTCCCTTCAGAGATTTTGCTACATTTGCTTTGATTTTCATCCGAGTTAAAAACTGGCCATTCCTTTTAGGTAATACTCAAAGCAAGGCATTGACAAGCAATTCTAAAATTTAAGGATTAAGAAGTGCAGCATGCCAATGGCCTCCTAATGTCTCTCACTAGAAGCATGCACACCTAAGTTAATGATCCCTTTATTTCATTACTACAAAGCAGAAACTTCCTGTTATTGCAGCTCAATAGACCTGTTGGCGTTGGTCATCTGCTCATCTGGGAACACCTTCTGTACTGGAACAGCTCGGCAGGCAGCTCTCCTAATAGACTCTGGCACTTACAGCAAAGGCTTCTGGACCTGGATGGCTTCAGCCGGACATCAGGGACAAGAACAATGTTTGTATACCTTTAATTTCAGTTCTGCATTACAGATCATAGGTGATCCTCGTTCTAGAGAACTTCAATCTCCTCTTGGTTTTCTCTTCCATAGATCTGTTTATTTTAAGCCTCTCTGTAAACATTTACCATGACTTTATCAGTAGTTGCAACATTTATTACTCATATATAAAATGATGTATATATTAATATATTTATTATATGAATATGCTAGGGTACCATTGCAGCAGAAGAATGTTTATTTAAGAAATGTACCTGGCTCAAAATGCAAGGGTTTAGCCTTCGTTATTGTAGAGAACATTATGAAAATACCCTAGAGATCCGAGACATCTCAAGACAAATTAATAATTTTTTATTTTGAAATCTCATTATTTTTCTGGCCTTGATTCATTACTTTTGATTGTCTGGGTTAACACTACCTGACCTTACCAATAATTCTGAGATAGTGCCGGACTCAATTCTTTTGAAAGATAAGGAAAAAAAATATCTCTAAATAAATTATTGGTCTTTAAAAATTCTTGAGTCCTTTGCAATTCAAAGTGACAGCAGCATTGCCAGACTCCAGTTCAAGGATGCATGGCCAGTGGTTTCACATTGTACAGCCACAGGGTGGAAATACTCAGGAATTATCTGACAAAATGATTCAGACAAAAGCTATTATCTACAGAAAACTACTGGTTTGGGTAACACTCAGGTTTCTGCTAATAACTTTTTGAGTTCTCTGACCTTCTATATCACAAGTCACTATGTTGCGCAAGCTTTCAAAATTTCTGCCTACTGGGCAGCACCACGACATGATGCTGAAAGACCTCTGGACTAAGGAGCCCAAGCGTTTCAAATTTTAGAGTGGCTTTAAAATGCTTTAGAGATAGGTAAACCAGACTCTCTGGAGCCTGGAAGGTTTGGAGTCCTGAGGGTTCCATCAGGAGCCAAGATTAACAGGGCCTCTGTGTTGCCTGTTATCACAGGATTGCTATGACTCCTCTGTATTTCCTAAGAGGTGCCCAGTTTCCTGGGAATAGCATCTCTTTGGGCCAGGACAGCTGGGGAATTTGCAAGACTTGTCCTATCAAGTTGATCTGGAATAGGTTTTAAAAAAAACCAAACCACACCAAACCAAAAACCTGGTCACTCTTCTCAAATATATTTTTCTTTCGCTGTCTTTTTGCTGTGAAGTTTTGGAGTTTCTCATTTTGGTTCTGAATTCTGAGTTTTAATAGCTCATTTTCAACACCATTTGTCAGGTTTTGCACCAATCCTGAGGAGCATTCAACACCCACCACAAAACCTGTAGAAAAAAAATCTATATATATAGCTAAGGCGGGATGTGGTGTCAGCTTTGACTTAGTTCATTAGTAGAATGCAGAGGGATTGTAGTGTTTTAATCTGGTTATTATCTCATATTGTGGCACTGTAATTAAAAAAAAAAAAAGAAAGCTTTAAAAACCCAGAAGCAAGACTGAATCATGGATATAGATAGGACCTGATCTTCTGCAGCTCTGGTGCCTGCACCCAGCCTTTCCAATTACACAGTGACAAAATGGGTGACAAGACTGACCCAGCTGGATGCCATCCCTCTCCCTGGTTCCTCTGGCTGCCCACCACAGGAGATGCCAGTAGGGAAAATACCTGACTGTGCTCAGCCACCATACACAAAGTCACACAATCCCTCTGGTTTCACTCTTTCAGAGCCACTTTAACAAGGTCAGAGTGCTGCTACCAAGGAGAAATGTTTGGCACACAATAAACAGCACTGTTAACCAACAGACAGACCTTCTCTGGCCCTCGCCCAGATGCGCAGGGCTATAAACAAGCATATGAGGGAGTTTTGCTCTTTTTTTTTGCACCCTCTGGTCAAAGGTTGGATTTGGGGAAAGCAATGACTGCTTCTTCTATCAACCCCTGAAATGCAAAATCCCCCAGAAATGAGAACCATGATTTCAGCCACAGTCCAGACTCATGCTGGGGTGTTGGTCAGCTGAAAAGGAACATGTATTCCGCTATGTCTTTTGGTGTGGCGGTGTGCTCCCCCCTTCGTCTCTGACTCCCCCTCCTTTGACCTCTTTCAAGTGATAACCACCTGTGGCTGTGGCGATAGATGTGTCTGGTCATGAAGGATGCACCCACTGGGTGCGGGGGGGAGACAGATAACAATACAATAGCCAAGGGCTATTGCGGAATGTGCCCATCTAAGCACAGTGGTCAGTATGCAAATATGACTATGAGCCAATTATCTTACCCCCATAA
>BOSO01036610.1:207-18830 GCA_018403395.1 Gorsachius goisagi | reverse complement strand
ATCATTCATTTTGTATATTCTGTATATTCTGTTATCATTCTCATTATTACTATTATTATTATTTTCTCTTATTAAACTGTCTTTATCTCAGCCCTCGGCTCTAACCTTTTATTTTCTTCCTGATTCTCTCCCCCATCCCACTGAGGGAGCGGGGGGAGTGAGCGAGCAGCTGCGTGGTGCTTAGCTGCCAGCTGGGTTAAACCACGACAACCATGCTTCAACCAGCCCTTGGTTTTAAGGGAAGAAAAAGGATAGCGCCATGGTCTGAAGCAACCCCTTTTTTCTTCTCCCCTTTTAAAAGGACTGAACAAAATGCAAGGCCCGCTTCTTTTCCCATAAAACAGGTAGGAATTTGATTAGCTCCAAGCAGTGCCTGGAGCAGAAGTTGTGTGTTTTGCCAGTTCAGGCCTTGACCCTTCCAAATATGAAACCCAGTTCTCCAAGCTGGTCAATCAGTAACAGACTACTGCAGAAACCCTAAGTGAAGCCATTCCAGGCGATATCTCTGCCAGACTCAAGTATAGCTCTGAGATCAATGGGGTGACAAATTTGGGTAACTGCCTATGTGTTCACCATCTACATTGTACAAAGATGCAAGATTTCAAATAAACTTCTGTTTGTGCTCAGTACCACTGGACTTTCAGCCCTGGAACAATTTATTAAGCTTGTCATCGAGTTGCCCTTTGGTGGATCATTAAGTGGAACTGTTCAGAAGCCATGGGGGGATTCCCTCTCTGAAAATTCAGTACTGCAGTATTTTTAAGAGCATTCCAGTCCCCCAACACAGAAAGGGCCAGATACAGTTCTCCAAGGAGCATCACTGCCAGACAAGCTGGCAGTCTAGCCTGACCTTCTGAGTGTAGTTCAACTGTTGCAGTGACAGCCAGAAGAGGAACTGGACTCAGGGCCAAAATTAGAGAGCCATATGGAGAAAATGAAAGTGTGGTGAAGGTAGGGCAGCAAGCGAAGAATCACTTCTATAGCTCTACACACAGCTCCAGATTTAAAGCATTTTATTGCATTACCAACATTACACTTTTATTCTGTGCAAGTAACCATCCAGCCAGATCTCATGCAATAACTAGAGAGTTGTTGTCCCTGTATACAGATGTGCTCATGTGTCACTAGATCAGAAACACCTGGAACCTGTGTGAGCTGCATCCATATATTCCATAAGCTGATGACTGATGATCACAGCCTGGGATCAATTTTTTCTGGCCTTCCTGCTGGGGATTTGTCTCATCAGAATTTAGGCTGGGTCTGGAACAAAGCATCATCATGTCAAACAAGATCGAGGCACAATTGAGAAGTTCTTGAATGGTTATTGCAAGTCTCAAGCTGCTGCTCTTTGCCCAGTTTCACTTTCAAGGACTTTGGGAACAAAACAGTATTTAAGAACTTTGGATGCAGGCTACATGTAATTTGGTACATGAGAGCACTTCTTCTTTCCCTTCTCATGGTGCCTAGCTTGCTGAAGCAGCTGAAAGACCTGAGTTTTAGTGACGAAATGTTCTCAAGTGCCCAAAGTTATGCTGCAATGAAAGGCTGGAAATGTTACTACTTAGTCTGAGCTGAGCATCCAGCCATTTATTTCTCCTAGTAAACTTGACAATTCACTTTCAAACATACAGCTGATGAAGGAGGTCCTCCTTTGCACAGTGATAGCTGGTGCAGTCCCTCAGGAGACCAGGGCCACCAGTGCTCCCATTCAGCAGGTTTGGCTCTACCTTAACACCAGCAGAGCACTGTGTGGCTCTGCCGGTGGGGGGCAAGGACGTTGTGCCAGGACCTGTAGGGACAAAAATGCAAGCTTCATGAGCCAGAAGGACAGGAACAGGGATCAGCCTTCCTCTGTAATGATGGTACCTTCTGGAGGGCAGGACAGATGTGGTGCCAGTTATCTGGCTGTTTATTCATTTGGATAAAACCCCAGAAATTATCCTGGATATTAATATCAAGCCTACGTCTTCCATTTTGCAGGTAAGTGCCCTGACTACCACACTTCCCCAAATGCACATGCTCTCCAGTTTTGCCCAGAGTCTGAACAGCTTTGCTATGTAGTGTGATCAAGTCAAGAAGAGGCATGGATGCTAACCACATCCAGATTAGGTTTCTTGCTTGTAGACTTAGAAGAAGCTACTAGAAGATGTTGTTTGCAACCACACAAGCTGAAGAAGGAAGTGGCCTTAGTTTCCTAATTTCTACATTGCCACCTTGGCACCTTCAACTCTGGTTACTGCAAAGAAGGGACTGTCTCTATCCTTGCAAAGAATGACTGTAGCTTTCTGTCCAGTGAGTGGGATACTGTGCTGTTGATCCAGACTGTATTTATGTGTGTGTGTGTCTGTATGCATGGATGTATAGGAAAATATAGATGAAGGTACATTCCTTCAGTCTTGCCTCAGTTAACTCTGTTGAGGGACAGGGTTTAAGACCTTCCATTACTCTTAGTGTTTCCTAATAGCAAGACTTAGATGACTACTACTGAAGGTATCATGTTTCTTTTATAACTGCCCTATTGAAGCCAAATCTCAGCTCTGGGGTTTACCCCAAGAGGCAGGAGCCCTGGCAGAGGTGTTGGGAAGCTTTATTTTCAAGTACCCATATCTTTTATTAGATCCAGACATCAGATATCAAAACAGACTTGTTGTCTGCTTCTCTGGTAACCTAATGCTATGAAGATCGTGAAGTTTAATTCATGTATAATGTGACACAGGGAATTGGTTATATACCAAAAGAGGCTGAAGAGCACAAAAGGTCAAAGGAAAGATGTGTTTAAAGTTTTGCACAGTGTTATTGTGTGTGCCTGCATTTGGCGGGGGGAAGGGGATTAAAGGTTTCTCACAGTTGGGCCACATTCTTTCCATGATTATTTAAGCATTACTGGAAGCAGATTCTAGCTTACACAAATACCCGATTAGTACAGCTAAGACTGGCATGGAGCAGGCATTCAGTGCGTGAGGTCAGATTTGTTTTGCTGGAATCAAATGTGCTTATGAAAAGTGTTCTGGTCCACCAGGGGAAGGTTTAGGCGTTTTGATTCCTTCATGGATTTTTTTTTCTGGGTTCAGAATGGTGTAGACTTCACAGAGTTTATGACATGTCTAAATGAAAACTCCTTGCTAAAGTAGCTATATTAGCACAGAGTGAGGAAAATGCAATGCTGTAGGCAGTTTATTCCGATAAAAGATGCCAATATAAAGGCTGGTGTTTAGAAATATGGTGTAATGCTGCCTATAAAATAGTTCCCTTTTTGGGTACGAGCTGCATAGGTGTTTGTTAGGTGGCTTTGACAATCTAATTTCATTAGTATAGGCTAAGCCACAGAAAGTCAACTGCCCAGCCATGCAGATTTTGTTTGCCAGCAAGTTCCTGAAAACAATGCCTAGTGAATTTAGATCATTATTTTGGTGCGGGCTGAGGATACGTTTTGAAGGGAATCGCTCATTTGTCCCTGTGCACCTTGCTCTGGGTTATGGAGCAGCCTCTGAGTATACAACCTGGACTGCTCTTGGTGGAACTAAACAAAATGATTGGCTTCAGGAGAGCCTTTAATGTGTTCCAGTTGTGGACGTTCAGTCCATGGGATGAGACTGGAGCTACCTGAAGTACTGCTCCCTGAAATAGGGATAGTGTGACCTGCAGATCCTTAGCACCAGCTGTCCCACTCTTCAGATTCTATTGCACGTCACTTTTTACTAGTGCAGAAATGAAGCAGTTTTGGAAACAAAGACTTTGGAATGGAAGGGAAAAACAAAGTCTATTAAAGCATTTCTATTTCTCATCCCCACTTGGCTTCAGTGTTGGGCTTTGTCACTGAGCAGCACAGGCATTTTCTCCACTTAAGATCAAGATTTGCAGAGTGATTAGACTGGCATAAGGTCTTTCATACTGCATTTATTATTTCACAACAGATTTTAGTTTCCTTTGCATTAGTAAGCAGAACAGCATGACTCCTTGTCTCCCTTCAGGACTCACGGCATGAGCTAGAGAAAAGCTGATGCAACTGAACCAACAATATTTTGACTTTACTGAAGGGTCCTCTCTGTGTGGGAGCAGAGATCTGTGATGCATGTGGTTTGCAGTTTCAGTGCTGGTCTTCTCTTGTGGCAGGCACAGGCTGTCCCCTAAAAATAAATTCAGAGTGAATGCTGTAGGTGTCCCCAGAGGAGACTACAGAGCAGAATGGTCTAATCTGCCAGCTTTCCTGCCAGGGCAAGGTGGTTTATTTTGGTTATGTTCAAGAACATTTGCTGTTTCTGTGATATGGTATATTGTATCCTGATTAGCCAAAATAGTTTTGGTTTAAAAATGGAACACAATGGCCAGTTGTGATGTGGTTACTGCTTCTTTTTTTTTTTTTTGAAATAAACTGCCTGGAGAAATGACCTAGGTTGCACAAGCAAGGCAGCCCAATGGGTAGATACTCCCATGGTCACCTTGGAAGCAGCAGTATGAAAGGTAAGGCTTCAGGCTTCAGCAGGCAGAAGGCTGACTGATCGGGCTGGCTGAGCTCCTGTCAGGACCAGTGGGGAGAGACATCTTCAGAGGTCCAAGTGCCCCAGCCATCTATCTCAGCTTGTGATGTATTGTGCTCAGGAGATGTCTCTCTTGCTCTCTCAGAGATGATTTGAGACTGGATATTTAATGTTTGAAGTGCTGAGATGACTTCCACCCTAAATTTCTGTTCCCCATTCTGCCTTCTCTTCCCCAGTGTGCCGTAATGAGATTTATGTCCGTTTGTCTGCAAGACAGGCTCCCATTTATAAAACCAAGATAAAATACCTTCTCTACCTCACAGAACCATTTTTGCAGTTGACTTCAATAAATATTGCTGGTCATCAGGTTCTTTGGTATTGGAGGCAAAAGATCCTAAAAGATCCTAAAAAATGTCATAATGAATTACGTAATTGAAAGTGTTTTCACATCTCATATGACCCTACCCTGAAAACATGATTTTGATAATTCAATGACAATAATTTCTCAAGTATGTTCCTGTAAACGTCTTAAAAAGTCCGGCAAACATAAATTATGCCTAACAGCCTTTCTGTGAGGTACCGAAAAATCTGTATCTTTGGGCTGATTTTACACAAGGGTTAACTAACTCACAGGGCATTAAATTACTGTGTTAGAGAGAGGCCAGACTGCAATGCAACACGGGGCATCCTGATTACAAAAGCCATTACTGGTTAGATTGCTTATTCCAACCAGCGTGGTGAGAGAATGTCCTAGTGCAAAGAGCACTGTGGCATCCTCAGCCTGCCCTTTTCTCTCCATCTTCTCTTTGTTTTTTGCTTGAAACAGAAAGGGATTTTGCAGTAAATTGCTTTTGAAAAATTAAAGATCTACAGAAGACTCTAAGCTGAGGGGAGCAATTCATGCTGCAAATGGAAAAGGATCTGACAAGTGTGGTACATTTTCTATTTGAAAAACGCAGGGAGCTGAAAAGCAGGGTTCTTGGGTGCACTATATCTATGCTTGATGGGACTGTCTCAGATCTTACAGGTAGTTCTTACGCCATCCAAAGTAAATTTTCTCAAGCTAATCACACTGTTTTGCTCTATAGTGAACTAACTACTCACAGCAAGAGCAAACCCAGCTGGCATATGAAATAGTTCTGTTCTGAGCTCCTGAGAGCCTGAGACCTCTTCTTTCTTTCTGTAGGGTTGTTTCTGTACAAAAGCTAGCTTAAATATTTACATGGATTCATTTGTACATGTACCGCTGTAATATCAATCAGGATAGCTTCTGAGGACCTTCCCCTTAATTTAGGTGTGTTTGCTTTCAGTGCAAACTGTGTTTTTACCACTTTAGATATGTGCTTTAGCAATGCATAAATGAGACAGACCCTTGCATATTGAAATAAAACTGTTTGATGGATTTCAACATTTGTTCTGAAAAAAAGAAAAGCACGGAGGATTATTACCATCAAAGACATTGCTAGGTAAGTGGCACAGCCAACACACAACACTGCATAACTATGTCGAAGGCAAAGTTCAAAGAGAAAGATGATGGACACTGCCATCCTATTTCTCAACCTGTCTCTAGCTGATGGAAATGCCTGGTATTCCTATAGATACCTAGGGCCAATAAACCTAATTTCTTTCAATCTGAGGTAGTGAATGAAGGCATGAGAAGCTAAATATGCTCAAATAAGATGTTCTCAGCTAAAAAATTGTCAGCCTACAATTCCTTATTCCCTGGAGAACACAGGGAGAGGGCATCCAATAATCCAGTTGCCCCAGGGATCTCCAAACACATATGATGTTGAGTGATGCTTGGAAAAAAGGAGGCAGTAGACCTGGTTCTGGATGGAGCTGACAGATAAATAGGAATTGTATTTCTGTGTAATGCTTTCACTGCTGTCCTTAGTATCCTTTGGCTGATATTATTATCTTTTCAGTTTTATTTTGGACTTTGCCAACAGAACTAATAAGTGGTGTCTGGAGAAAGGACACAGACAGATCCTGAGCCTGACACTGATCTCACTCTTCAGTTGGTGCCTTCTGGAAGGGAACAGCCTTGTCATCAGGAGGCCACTGTCAAAGATACAATTCCTGGATGCTTGTCAAAACTTTCCTTGACAGTTGCTTATTTCAAGAGCCTTGGCTTCTCCTTGCTCTGGAGCTGGCATTCAGACATGAGTAATGATAGTCAGGCATTTGCTTTTCAGGTGAACATCCATATATCTCAGTCAGGGGACAAAAGAGCAGCTGAGGGAAATGGGATATGTGAATATTTACAGGCACATAGAACACATGATTTCCACTTTAATGCTAATCACAGGCTTGAAAAAAGCAGACAGGGTTGGCAAAAGAAAGGCATTAGTCCAGGTTTAGTATCTGGCTGACAAACAAACAGGAGGTGTATTTCCATTCTAATGTTTTCACTGACAATTTTAGTATCATCTATTTGGTGTTACCCTATTTTGATTCATAAATACTTGCTGACATATATTTGAGCTGCAAAATATACTCTCTCTGTATTTTTAGAACAAAGTGACCCCTACCCTATTTTTCCACAGGGGAACACAAAAATGTTGAACAGTAGTTGAGCTTTGAGTTTTGTATTTACAGGGAGCTTTGCATATATTAGTGTGTTTAAAATTAATGATCCTTTAATTAGTACGATAAACCAGAAAACTAAAGCAAATACAGGATGAACAACCTTTCCTTTAAAATTGGCAGAACCTGTGAACCACACTGATCTCAGAACTATCAATGTTTAAACCACATACTAATCAAGATTACAAAAGCCTGCTTATGACTAAAAAAATCTACTCATTAAAATAAGAAGAGAATTTTGGAGGTTTTTAAGAACTATTTGCATATCAGAGAACGGAATTCAGTTTGGAAATGCTCTCATAGCACAGTCTACTAGCTGGTTTGCCTGCGATTAGACTAATCAGCTGGCATTGAAAGAGCTGGCATTTGGTCTTACTGATGCATTACAAAAGTACAGTGTTGCATTCCCTGCTCCTGTAAGCTTTGATTAAGGTTTTACACTGCTGTTAGAAAAATGCCTTCTTGCAGCAGTGAGGACATTTACATTCTCCAGGTTCATGCGGTTGGATGTTATGAATGAGAAAGGGTTGTGTAAGGAGGAGTGTGATCTGGATTAAAAGGGGAGACTTCTGCTTGCCAGCTCTAGCAGCAGAGCAGAGTGCTATTCACCTTGTGCTTAGTAAGCAGTTAGGATAAAAAACAAATGGGATCTAGGAAAAAAGAGGTGGTGAAAACAGAGAAGAGGAGATTGCTTAGAGAAACTGGAGGAAGGTTTACAGCTGGCACCCAAGTGTGAGTGCAGTCAACATGCTGAAAGGCAGAGCTGGGTTCAGAGGGACTGGACAGCCCAGAGGAAGAGCTGAGAGCAACCTCGTGAAATTTGATAAGGAAAACTTGCAAAGTCCTGCCCCTAGGCAGCAACACAGCCTGGGGATGGACTGGCTCTCTTGTGGGGCATCTCTGCTGTAGGTGCTCTTTGGGTTTGGTAGACGGTGAGCTGGACATGAGTCAGCAATGAGGGACAAGAGTATCCTGGGCTGTATGAATAGAAGCAGAGCCAGCAGAGCAAGGGAAGTGATTACTGTCTCTGGTCAGCACTTGTTATACTACAACTAGGCTACTGGATCCAGTTTTGGGCTCCCCAGTTCAAGACATTGATAAACTGGAGGGAGTTCAGGAGAGGACACTACAATGGGAGGGGGAAGAGCACTTGCCCTATGAGGAGAAGCTAAGGGACCTGGACTTGTTCAGCCTGTAGAGGACACAGCTTTGGGGGCACCCAACAACAGCCCCCAAGCACCTATAGTGAGAATGGAGCCAGACTTTTCAAAGTGGTTTGTGGTGGGAGGACACTGAGCTCGAAGCTGACCCTACTAGGGGCCGGAGGTTGTGCGAGAAATACGAAGTCCCTTGCAAACTGAGCTATTCTGTGGTCCTGTAAATAGCAAGAAAGGGGAATAAGTCAGGCAACTAAAACATTGGAGCATTTTGTCTGCCAGAGATTCGCATGCAGAAAGGTCTTTCCTAATCTGGGTCACAATTGCTTTTTATGCAAGTGTGGCAGCACAAAGAGGCAGCATAGTACATCAGCACATAGATTTCCTGGTGGATAAGCATTCAAAACATACTGCTGTTCCACTCCAAGAGAAAAGCAAGGCTTCTGAAGTCTCAAAAGTGAAGCAAAAACTGGAGAAAGAAAGCGAGACACTCGAAACAGTTGACTTGGCTGGGCAGTTGGCGAGGCTATGAGAGGTGCTCAGGCAGGCACAAGCCTGAGTCCTGATGGATAATAAGAAATGAAACCAACCAAAAGGGCCTTAGAAACATGCCAGTTGGTTTTACTTGGGAGTGACTGAGCTTTTTGTGGGTAAAAACTAAAATCAGAAGAAAAGATAAAATGCATAATTCAAAGTTATAAGAGAACATGAGTCACATGCTGAATGCCACAAAATCAAGTCTCAGGCTCAGAGATACCATTAAAATACAGTAGTTAAAAATCAGCATTCTGTTTCTGAAGGAAGTTGCAGCCAATTTGCTGATTAATCCTCCTTCAATCCTGTAGAACAAGTACTCTTTGGCCTACATAAAAAGCATCAGCGGCTAAAACTCCAGGGCCCTTGAATACATTTTTTTAATGAAGCTATTTTAATCAGTGTTGAAGAATTAGATATATTCAAGGAGACTGTACGTTTTGGGTGATTGGTAATGGGTGACTGAGCTTTTTGTTTTATGTCAGGGACTTGAATACTGCCCAGCACTGAAGTGGTTGGAAATCATGACTACTATCTGCTGGTTTCAGTTTCTTATGGACATGTGTGTATACTATGAAAAAACATCATCACCTTTGACACTAATTTGTATCTTTGCTGAGAATCATGGTGGAGAGACTAATATTCACCTGTGCATGACTCCTGAAGAACTTTCTCAGAGACAGAAATGGAGCACTAGAATAAGATGGAAAATACTGTACTTATAATCCACCAAGAGAAATACAGTTTACGGTCCTTTTAAGTTCTACTGTCCTCCAAAAATTCCCATTGAAAAAAAGGCCACATAAAATTTACTTTCCAATCAAACTGCCTTTCTGAAGTTCACTTCATCACAACATCTGCTTTTCTAGTGTTATTCTCAAACCATTTTCTTGCACAAGAACTTTTCCAAAGCAAAATCATAGTGGAGAACTGTATCCCCACCCCTTAATTCACTTCACTGCAGTCACAGAAGGTGGCATCTCCAGAGGCCCACTAATGTTCACAGCTTCCCCCATCAGCTGAATGCTGCTTTGCATAAGGATGGTGTTTCAGAAGAAGGTCTTTGAGTAAGGGCCTGGTTATTGGATTAGTTTCAGGCTTTGGCAGCCCTTCTGTATCTGAAAGTGCAGGAATATACCTGCATCCTGGATTAGTGATAGAAAGTCAGATCTTTGCAGACCCCATCCCCAGATTAAGTCCCAGCTGGCCTCCCAGCCTCAGGTGGAGCAACTGGCAGAGGGGGTTATGAGAAAGATACAAAAGCCTTATGGCAAAGAGAGTTACAAGAATATTCTTCCTCTTCTAAATGAAGAGAAGTTGTTGGGGCATTAGAATGAATGATGCAGCCAAGCATTTCATGATGTTGTCCATGCTAAAAATAAAAATGTTTCCTCTGGTCTTCTCATCTCCATGAGAGTGATACACTCACCTACCCAATCCACTTGCCAGCATACAGCCTTTTAGTTGTGATCATAAAAATTTTGTATACGGTCTGATGTTAATAAAGAGATAGTTGGCAGAGGAGATAGTAGAGAACTACTCAGCCAAAATCTGAGGACATGTAGCCAAAAGGGAACATGTAGCATTACATATGTAAAAATGGGTTTTGTTTTTTTTTCCAAAGGTGCAAAGAATCCATTAGAATTGATAGAACTTCTTAATGATTTTACATTAATTACCATAATAAGGATGTATCCAATTAAGTCAATAAATATAAATATCTCCAGCCTAAGGAGATGACTTGCCTTATCCTTCTCTTTTTTGGCAGACTTTCTTCGTGTGGTTACCTTCTAATTGTGGCACTTGAGGGTGCCTAAAGCTTATGGACCCCGAAGACATCTTTTGTAGAATTCAATTTCTGACTGCTGCTGGATGTCGCTTGAATAAAAACAATTTGATATTTAGCCTTGCAGGCCCAGCGAAGTCTGTGGGAAATGAAGCTTGTGCTCTTTCTGCTTTGTCACCTGCCATAAACACCTAACTCTCATCAATTCATGCAACAGGAAAACATTGTTGCCTGGCTTTGTCATTTGTTGTTAAAACCTTGTCTTGGAAAACAAACAAACAAATGCATTGTTACATTTTCTTCATCATTATATCAGTTGATTCCCAAATGAATGAGAAGTGTATTCAAAATTGTTCTGAGCTGGTTTTGCAGCTGTCAAGAAATTTAATTGGACTTTTGCTGAGTAGTTTTGAAGACTGGCTCCCTTGTGTCTCTATAAACACTCTCACAGTCCTTATACCAGTGTCAAAAATCCTGCATGAAATGACTGTGCTGCCAAGGGGAGAGGGATTAGAAATAGTGCAAGAGTCCGAACACTTCTTTTTTGCTGCTGTTGCTCATTGTCCCTTTTGGCAGTTCTGAATGTCCCTGTTGCGAAGTCACAGACTTGGGAGAGTTCTAGAAAAGTAACCAAGGCAGCTCATAAGTAACCTTCCCAACTCGTGGAAGTTAGGCACTGCAAAGAAATCCACAGTTTCCAGGACAGCATGGAGTGAGGCACCAGCCCTCTTCACTGGTATATCTGGGCCATTTTCAGTCACAAGTGCAAGAGCTCTGTGTCAGAAGAAAAGACAAGTGAAAATGCATTTTATAGCCCGGTCATGAGTGTGCCCAGAGAGCAAAAGGGAAGACCCTGACTTCCATGGTTACTGACACTCTCAACATTTGTGAACAAATGCTTGATTATTTGTCTTTTCTTTTTTTAAGTAAAAATGTTTCTCAGATTGGTTTAAAATTATTGCTACATTTTAGCTGAGAGAAACCATTAACACCAAAATCACGCAATTAGCAAAAAACATTTTAGGAATGAAGGGTTTCACTTGTATGCCTTTGAAAGTCTTCCCAGTCAGCTATAATACATGGAAAGGAGAGTTCTCTCCAGAAACCTAGAAGAAACTTGCTTTATGTGGACAAGGGGGGAGATATGAGACAGTTTTTCAAGGTTTGCCCATTTCTACTTTGTAATAGCTGTAAACAGAGCAATGTTATTTTCCTTGCTCATGTAGTTCAAGTAATGAATGTACAAACCTTGGGTTGTAAAAATTCTGTAGCCCCTAATAAATCATACCCTGTGCTTGATAAGAATGTAATCCATCACCCATAGAATTAAATGGAAAGATACCCATGGTCTACTGGGTTCTGCTTCAAGCCATCCCACCGCAAGACTAATGCAGATGCTTAACCCCAAGCCACGGTGAGAATCAAATTCAGCAAAGGGCCTTTTGTTATTCAATATGAGACTTCTATGCCCTCTCTTCTTTTCTTTGTGTTAGTCAAGTCTCCCACATTCTCTGCCTTTTTCTTTAACTACCTGAGTTATGATTCACACTGAACAGCACTTCCCAATGGTTTCATCAAAGTGAAAGGGATTATGAATCAAATCACTTTTATATTTTACAAGTACAGAAGATCATTGTAATTGTGACACCTTTGGGGTTGCTTAGAGCTCCAAAACCTCAGAAGAGAGTCCCTTTTCTAAGCAGGGGAAAAGAACTCCCTCTACAAAATGAAGACCTTCCCATGTGCTGACTTTTTGTAGAGAATAGCTTTCTTACTGTTAAAATGACAAACAGAAAGCAGCATAAAAAAGGACCTGACAATCACTTGATTACAGCATCACTTGGTTGACACTTTAATAAAAGTGGCATTAAAATAATATTGGGTATAAAAATGTAAGATGCAAATAAATGAGAGTTTTGGACCCTAAGATTGTTTTTTAATAACATTGAGTTACTTTCCAATGTTCATATCTTTATCTGCTGATGTGATTCAAAGGGTGATCACAGCTTAGTGCTAAGAAAAATGTTGAATGGCAAAGGAAAGCCATCCTGCATGTAAGACGAAAGATTTCTCCCCAATGTAAATACAGTTTTGCCCAGACTTCTGTTTTACAACAAAATACAACCGTGCCAGCATTAGGAGAGTATTAGTGGGCCCAAAGTTGTCAGTTAAAGCATTTGCTTACTACTCACAATCCTGATCTTCCCAAAGAGGGTTTTTCTTATACCTGTATGGCAAGGACAGAAGTATCTCAACACTGTGAAATGTTTATAGTACTGTTTATTATTAATGTCCACAGGCATTAAAAGGAAATAGTACAAACATGGTATTTTTGGGGCTTTGTTTCAAAATCCAAAACCCTAAAGATGCCCAGTGGGTACTGGGCAAAAGGCACAGAGATTTAAGGGAGATTAGGCTGTGCAAGTCTGGGGTTTATGGTGTTCAGCCAGCCCTCTCTTATTCCTTGAAATCTCCTATTAGTTTGCAGTCTTCCTGCCCCATTAAAGGAATTCTCTGTATTTATGTCTTGCAGACTTGTGTCAGCACTCATGTACCCTGAGCCCCTCAGATTTTCCTAATGCATTAAATGAAGGGACATTGCTAGGACAATGGGAAGAGCAGCAAAAGCAGTGCCAGAGATGTCACTGATGCCAGCTGCTCCATGACTGCGCATATTTTTGTGAGCTCATCGAAAGGAACAGGGAAAAAAGAGAGGTTTGGAAAGACCTTCAGAAAAAAGTTGTCATGCTGCAGAGAGAAGGGAAGACTCAACCTGGCTTTGAAATCTGAAACTTAGTCCCAGCTCTAGTCCCCAGAGGGCCAATTCGTGTTCCCTGTTCACATCGACTTTTCAGTGTGTCACTTAAAATACAAGGCTGTTTTGATTCTTCTGAAAAGAAAATCACTAAAATTGTGAAGTGCTATGATAGTGCTCCATCCTAAATTTTAAGGTCTTCCCAATGTTCTACTGATAAAAATTTATGATAGTTATCAGACTTATAAATCCAACCTAATTCTGGAAAACTAGTCTCCTTTTTACCACTTACCTCATAATTTACACTGTTCAAATCATGACATCATTGAGAACATTATCATCTGTAAATAAAACCTACTCTGAAATTTGTTCATCTGCTGCCTCCAGTAGCTTTGCAGATCTGAGATTGTAATTAGAATTTGCAAAATAGAATTTGCAGTTGGCTTCATGACTGAATGTTAATAAATATTTCTTGCACAGCTGGGAAGAAATAAAATCTAGTGCAATGTTTTAGCTGCATTGGATCCACAGAGTTAACCCAGGCAAAAAGTAGTAAAAACTTACTTTGTCATTAAAGTGAACAGATCTGCTTCTGAACACATTAAAGTGTCAAATCTGATGAGTTAGAAGGTGACATTTTTACATAGTTACTCTTCAGAACAGAGCTGCACTTTAAAATGTGATGTTACAAGTGAAGATACCTTGTCCTGACTGGGAACCTACTCCGCCCAAGCTGAAGACGGGGCCACAATCACAGTGATAAAGGGGAATGAGGGGAGCCGACCAGTATCATTGATGGCCTTTAGGAGTCCTTCCCTGTTCTGGTGTGACATCACCAGCAGCTCACGCTAAAAACATCCCTCACAGTGACATTTTCCCCTCTCTTTATCAGGGCAGGACTGCACCATCCAGAGATACTGTAATACCCAGAAGTATTAAGGAATAATGGTTTGCATGTGATTGATGGATGGCATTTTTCTGAAGAGGCAGAAGGGACCAAACTTAGTGCCATGAATTTACAGTGAACGTGTGTTATGCTGTAAATACATGTCCATGTGTGGATGTCTGGGATTGTACTGTACCCTTCTCCCTTCCCAATTAGCGCCCGTTGCCTTGCTTCATCCTGAGCCTAAGGTACATTCAAGGAAATGTTGAAGAGAGATCCTCGCCTTCCTGTGCCACATAATGCGGATGCACCCAGTCCTCCGGCCTCCTAATTTTCGAATGTTAAAATAGTTTTCCCACAGGAGAATTTACGTATGTCCCCACTTAGCACACAAATGGAGTAAAGAATTGAAGGTCACAATAAAAGCCATTGAAATAATGCTTTGAAATCACATGAATACTTTAAATTGCATTTTGGAGAAGATGAAGGGAAAAGTTGAATGTTTTCACCATAAAAAATATCTCCCCTCCTTGAAGGAACTGATTACATATCCTGTCCCACCTCAAAAATATCCAGGCAAGTTGAATAGAACCAAGAATAAAATTTCTTTTAGCATCTCAAATGCAACATTTGTAGAAAATCAGGAGCAGGAAAGCTGAGTACAGTTTATGTGTGGCAGTCATAAAGGCAGCTAAGGATGTTCAAGACAGAATTACCAGTAGATACCCATAGGGACAAATCCAGTTTGCTGTCTTCATGACAATAATCCTGTTATAGAGAGTGTAAATCAACATAGAGCAAGCAATGTGTTTTTCCTAGAAACTGCTTATTGCATACCTGATATATCTGCAGGAGAAAGAAGCCTAATGTCTTCTGCTTTTGGGTACCGTGACTGTTCCTTAACAGATCAGAAATGTATTTCATAGGCCAAACTTGAACTGAAACAAATCACGTTATCTTCATAGGGTCTCCTAGGGCAAGAATCAACTTAGACCAGCCAAGAATATTGGAGGATATCTGCAATCTTCAGAACTATCGCCTGATGCTGGAGCGCTGCTGGATTCTCATTCTCCTAAATGCCAAATTGATATTTTGAAATAGAAATAATACCGAACAAATTACTGAAACTAAATGAGGACTACCAGGCCTGATTTCTCATTATGTTGCTTCAGTTGACTTATCTACACTAACATGGAGGTGAATGAGGCCCTCAAAGCATGTATCAACTAAGCCCCCCACAGCCACTCACTCACTTTTTCCCTCAGTGGGATGGGGGAGAGAATCAGAAGAGTAAAAGTGAGAAAACTTGTGGGCTAAGATAAAGACAATTTAATAGGTATAGCAAAAAGCCGTGCATGAAAGCAAAGAAAAACAAGGAATTAATTCACTGCTTCCCATAGGCAGGCAGATGTTCAGCCATCTCCAGGACAGCAGGGCTCCATCACACATAACCATGACTTGGGAAGACAAATGGCATCACTCCAAACATGACCCCCTTCCTTCTTTTTCCTCCAGCTTTACACACTGAGCGTGATGTCATACAGTCTGGGACATCCCTTGGGTCAGTTGGGGTCAGTTGTCCCAGCTGTGCCCCCTCCCAGCTTCTTGTGCACCCCCAGCCCACTTGCTGGTGGGATGGGGTGAAAAGCAGAAAAGGCCTTGACTCTGTGCAAGCACTGCTCAGCAGTGACGAAAACATCCCTGTGTTACTAACACTGTTTCCAGTACAAATGCAAAAATATGACCTCATACTAGCTACTATGAAGAAAATTAACTCTATCCCAGTCAACAGCAGCACAGCAAGCTACAGTGCAGAACATGAGTTTATAAACACATTTACCAGGCAGACTTGGTTTTTTGACAAACTGGAAAATCTAAGTAGGGAAAAGCAGCAGATACGTGGATCTGAGTCATGTACTCTTCCTACTGCATTTCATTAAACTTTATTCTTTAAAATGTATTCACATTCTCAGGACTCACAATCCATGTGATTGTGCTATCATGTAGAAAGAAAGCTAACTAAACACTATTTGAAAAAGGAGCGTTAAGTAGCACAGTATCTTGAGGGCTCATTATTTGGTGAGGTAAGAGCTGGAAGAGAAAATAAACAGCACTAATGAAACTAACAGATGATACTATATAAGAACTTCAACACACTTGGGTGAATGGAAAAATAATTTCTTGAAGAGTTCAGAACAAAAGTAGAATACAGTAACATAGGATCCACTTCAGAAAAATGGGGAAACATGCCTAAGACAGATTTTAATCTGAGAGAAAACTGGAAAATAATAGTGGTAAAATAAGGTTAGGAATGACTTATTATCTATTTATTAGCTGGCCTCCAACAATGCGGTTGAGTGGTTGATACTCTAGAGGGTTATGCTCCCATCCAGAGGTACCTTGACAGGATGGAGAAATGGGTTGACAGGTACATCATTAAGTTCAACAAAGAGAATTGCAATGTTCTGCACCTCAGGAGGAACAGTCTGAGGCACCAGTATACACTGGAGGCCACCTGGCTGGAAAGCAGTTTTCCAGAAAAGGGACTGAGGGTGTCTGGTGGACACCAAGTTGACCATGAGCCAGCAATGTGCCCTTGCAGTAAAGAAGGCAAATATTCTGGGTTATATTAGGCAAAGTCATACCAGCAGGTCAAGGGAGTTGATCCTTCTCCTCTACTCAGCACTGGTGAGGCCACAACTTGAGTGCTGTGTCCAGTGCTAAGCTCCCCAGTACAAGAAGGACATGGACGTACTGGAAAGGCCATGAAGATTGTTAAGGGATTGAAGCACATCACATTGTCCAGAGGAGGGCAACAAAGCTGGTGAAAGGGCTGGAAGGCATGTCCTATGAGTGGCTAAGGACTTTGGGTTTGTCTAATTTCGAGAAAAGGAGGCTGAGGGGCAACTTCATTGCTCTCTACAGCTTCCTGAGGATCTCTTCTCCCTGGTATCCAGTGATAGGACATGTGGGAATGGTTCAAAGCTGCAACAGGGAGGTTTAGACGGGACATTAGGAAGCATTTCTTTACCCAGAGGGTGGTCAAACACTGCAACAGGGTTCCTAGAGGGGTTGTCGATGCCCCATGCATGTCAGTGTTTAAGATGTGTTTGGACTATACCCTTAACAATGTGCTTTAACTTTTGGTCAGCCCTGCAGTGGTCAGGCAGTTGGACTAGATGATCATTGTAGGTCCCTTCCAACTGAACTATTCTGTTCTATATTACTCTATTCTATTCTATTCTACATGAGGAAAGTCTGAGATAGCTGAGACTTCATCCTGGAGAAGAGAAGGCTCAGGGAAGATCTTATTAACGCATATAAATTGCCGAAGGGAGGGAGTAAAGACGGCTGAGCCTGGCAACTGTCCTATCTGAGATATCCACGTGACAGTGGTCTTACCGAAAAGACACACCATGCTGGCCTGGCAGCCAGAGGACACCCAGGATACACTGCAGTACTGAAAGACATACTTCATGCCTGTGTTTAGGTGACTGAATCCCATCCAGCTGAGGTCTTTCCCATCCCTTGTTCACATAGCAAGTGAGATATTGGCTTGCTGTGCAATATGGCAGCAGTTGGCCTGTGTGATTTTGGCTTATGCATTCATAGGCATTGTACAATGAACGGTGTTTAGCTTCAGATTCAGTGAAATGTAGGTGTCTACATGTGAGCCATCTAAAGCTCCCATTACAGTGAATGAAGTTCTAGCCACCACATTCAATAGAGTCTTGAGAAACATTTCATGGGGATGAAGGGCAGTGTGATGTGGACCTTCAGGCTTATTGGCTGGAAAATGAATGGAAAAATAAAGTTCAAGTAATGAATTATAGCTACAGGTCTATTTTAAAAAATGGCAAGCTGGAAGAATGTTCCCTCTGATACTTGGAGGAAGCCTAGTGGACAAAAGAAAGAGGAGACCTTCTAAAGCTTGTGCTGTACTCCCAGTGACAACTTTCTCTTTTGTCTCATGAGTATTCTGAGAACAAAGCAGTGCTTTATTGAAAAAGTGACAAGGTCACTTCCTACATCATAATCATGAAGTGTAGTAATATTCCCCTGAAGTCTTCACCCTAATGTTAAAATGAATATGTGTTAAGTAACAGGAAAATATTTTAAAGCATTTTGTCTTAGTTTCTGATCCCTGTAATACGTTGAGTGTGGATCGGGGTGGGGGAGGGGGGCGGACAATTTTTAACATGGAAATTATTTCAGTGCAATCAACTTTAGGCTGAGGGTTGCACTATTCAAACCCATTGTTTTCCCCTTTGTCCTCAGCGCATTCACAATCATTTTCACATACTCCACTTTTGAAAAACTTGTGGAAGTGTTGTCGCGAATGGAGTGAGAGGGAGGCAAAAATAATACAGTTTATTGGTGTAAAACAGTGAGTTAACAAATTTCAGTGGTAAATGCGACAATAGTTTATAAGATTCGATGG
>BOSO01036602.1:0-18788 GCA_018403395.1 Gorsachius goisagi | reverse complement strand
CTTAAGCCCCACCCCCCCCTTAAGCCCCACCCCCCCCTTAAGCCCCACCCCCCCCTTAAGCCCCACCCCCCCCTTAAGCCCCACCCCCCCCTTAAGCCCCACCCCCCCCCTTAAGCCCCACCTCATGCCACACCCTATTAGGCCCCACTTCCTTAAGCCACACCCACTTAGACTCCACCCTCTTAAGCCCCACCCCCCTTAAGCCCCACCTCTTAGAGTGCACCCTATTAAGCCCCACCTCTTAAGCCTTACCTTATTAAGCCACACTCCCTTAAGCCCCACACTCCCTTAAGCCCCACACTCCCTTAAGCCCCACAGTCTTAGACTCCACCCTATTAAAACCCACCCCTTAAGCCACACCGCCTTAAGCCTCACACCCCTTAGCCCCACCCTCTTAGACTCCACCCTATTAAGCCCCTCCCTGCTTAAGCCACACCTCAACCCACACCCTATTAGACCCTACCCCCTTAAGTCATACCCACTTAGACTCCACCCTATTAAGACCCACCCCTGTGACCCCACCTTCTTAGACTCCACCCTATTAAGACCCTCCCCTTTAAGTCACACCCTTTTAGGCTCCACCTTCTTAGACACACCTTAAGCCCCTCCCCCCTTAAGCCCCACCCCTTAGACTGCACCCTATGAAGCCCCACCCCTTAAGCCCCACCTCATTAAGCCTTACCTCATTAAACCCCACCCCTTAAGCCCCACCTCATTAAGCCTTACCTCATTAAACCCCACCACCTTAAGCTCCACCCCCCTTAAGCCCCACCCCCTCCACTCTGATGCCCCCCAGTTCCCCCCTTCCCCACTGCCTCCCACCTCTGCCGAGGCCCCTCCCCCCAGCCCCACCCCTCCCCCGGCCCCACCCCCTCCCCTTCCCTTAAAGGGCCAGTGCGCACCTTGCGGGCGCCGGGGGGCGTGGGCTGGAAGATGCGGGCCTGCATGTCGGAGGGGAGGTTGGCGTAGATGGGCAGCACCAGCAGCTCAGCCAGGCGGGAGCCCAGGCGGCGGCACCGCTCCTGCAGCAGCTCCACGCAGGCCTCGATCTCCTCCTGCCCCATGGCACCTCAGCACCCGCCGGGGGCGCCGGGGGCATGGGGGCAAGGGGGAGACACCGGGGGCATGGGGACAAGGGGGAGACACTGGGGGCATGGGGACACCCAGGGCATGGGGGCCATGGGGACATAGGGGGGATGGGGACACTGGGGGGATGGGGACGCCAGGGGGCATGGGGACGCCAGGGGGCATGGGGTACATGGGGGGGACATGGGGACCAGGGGGACCATGATGCCAGGGGATGGGGGTATAGGGGGGACAGGGAAACCGGGACACCAGGGGGGTATGGGGACACTGGGAGGACAGGGACGCCAGGGGGACAGGGGGGATGGGGGGCATGGGGACACTGGGGGTATGGGGGGGGTGGGGGGGACAGGGGCATGGGGGGTATGGGGGGGACGGGGACACCTGGGTGCTGGGGGCATGGAGGGGACAGGGGGGACAGGGGGACAAGGACACCAGGGGCACAGGGACACTAGGAGGGACGGGGGGGATGGGGATGCCACAGGGGGATGGAGATACTGGGGGGGGACAGGGACACCGGGGGACGGGGATGCCGGGGGGGATGGGGATGCCAGGGACACCAGGGGGGACAGGGACAGCGGGGGGGACAGGGACGCTGGGGTTACACAAGGGACACCCGGTGGGGATGGGGGGCTGGCAGGGAGGGGACAGGGGTGACACAGGGATACCCACCTGGCCGGTGAGGAAGACAAGGATGTCCCCGGGGGGCTGGGTGACGTGGATCTGCAGCACCGACACCACGCACGCCTCCAGGTAATCGGCCTCGGGTGCCTGGGGAGGGGACATCGGGGGGGGGACATCAGCACTGAGTGTCCCCAGCTGTCCCCAGGCTTCCCCCCATGGCCCCCAAGTCCCCGTGTCCCTCGGTGTCCCCTTCTCCCTCTGTCACCCCCCAAGCTCCTCTGACACCCGCATTGTCCCCCGGTGTCCCCTTGTCCCCATGTCCCCCAGCACCCTGGTGCCCCCAGAGCCCCCCACCCCCCTGTGCTGCCCCCACATCCCCCCGTCTCCCTGTGTCCGCTCATCCCCTGTCACCCTCATGTCCCCACATCCCCTTGCTGCCCGTGTCCCCCTGTCCCCCCATGTCCCCTTGTGCCACATCCTCCAACATCCCCCAGTGTCCCCAGATGTCCCCATGTCCCCTTGTCTCCTGGCCCCACGGCCCCATGCCCCCCCCCATGTCCTCCCCAAGTCCCTCTGTGTCCCCCCATGTCCCCTAGCACCCCTACATCCCCCTGATCCCCCCCCATGTCCCCTCTGTCTGCCTGTGTCCCCCTGTCCCCCTCCTCCCCGTGTCCCCGTGTCCCCTTGTCCCTCAGCACCCCTACATCCCCTTGCTGTCCCTGTGTCCCCCCTGTCCCCTAGCACCCTACATCCCCCTGCTCCCCACCGTGTCCCCCCTGCCCCTCCGCATCCCCGCTGTCCTCTCATCCCCCTACTGCCCTGTGTCCCCCATGTACCCCCTGCCCCCCTCCGTGTCCCCATCACCTTGGTGTAGTAGATGTCAACGGGGAAGCGGCGCCCAGGGATGCGGAAGACAGGGGCCTGGTCGAAGAAGGCGGAGAAGCGCTGGGTGTCGAGGGTGGCCGAGGCCACCAGCACCTTCAGCTGGGGCCGGAACCGGGCGATGTCCTTGATCAGCCCGAAGAGGACGTCAGTGTGCAGGGTGCGCTCGTGGGCCTCGTCCACCATGATCACGCTGCAGGGACGGGGGGAACACGAGGATGGGTGTGGGGACAAGCATGGGGACACAGGGACAAGCATGGGGACATGGGGACAAGTGCAGGGACAGGTATGGGGACACGGGGACAGGTATGGGGACATGGGGACAGGTATGGGGACAAGCGTGGGGACAGGTGTGGGGACACAGGGACAAAGGTGGGGACACAGGGACAAAGGTGGGGACACAGGGACAAAGGTGGGGACAGATGAGGGGACATGGGGACGAGCATGGGAACAGGTATGGGGACGTGAGGACAGGTATGGGGACAGATATGGGGACAAGCATGGGGACAGGGGTGCGAAGAGGTGACACATGACACGGGGACGTGAAGACGGGTATGGGGCCATGGGGACAGAGATGGGGACACCAAAATGGCACCAGTAAGACTGAGGACAAGGACAGTGACGCTACGCCAGCCTCCTGCTGTGTCCCCAACTGCCCCCCCCATCCCCACAATGTCCCAAATCATGTATGTCCCCCCTGCTGCCCCAGTGTCCCCTCCAAGTCCCCAAAGCCCCCAACTCTCCAAAATGTCTCCCCCTGCTGTCCCCAACCCCAGACATTCCCCACCTCCCTGTGTCCCCACGGTCCCTCCCCAGTGTCCCCTCAACATCAACCCCCCCATCCCCATGTCTCCAATATCCTGAACATCCCCAACATCTGGAATGTCCCCAACCCTCCCAAATGTCCCCACAGTCCCCCAGCTGTCCCCAATGTCCCCAATCCCCTCCCTGCTCTCCCCCAACACCCCCATTCCCCCCCCATGTCCCCAACATTCCCACTGTCCCTGGCATCCCACTGTCCCCCCCAATCCCCAGTGTCCCCCATGTCCCCTCCATGTCCCTCGTGTCCCCAAGGCCACCTGTAGGAGGCAAGGTCAGGCTCGGTCAGGAATTCCCGCAGCAGCATTCCATCCGTCATGTACTTGAGCACCGTCCGCTCCGACGTGCAGTCCTCGAAGCGGATGCTGTACCCCACCTGGGGACAAAGGGACGTGTCACCAGCATGGCCCGGTGGCCCTGAACTCCCCCCGCCCCCCAAAGCCCCAATCCCCAACCCTCCTGGCTGTCCCCAGGGTCCCCAACTGTCCCCAGGGTCTCCTGGAGTCCCCTCGCTTGTCCAGGGATCCATAATGTCCCCCTGGGATGTCCTGGGATGGGGATGTGTCCCCAAGGTCCCGTGGGGTCCCCATGGTGGGGACAACTCCTTTGGGGTCCTCTAGGATGGGGACACGTCCCCTGGGGTACCCCAGGATGGGGAGATCTTCTTTGGGGTCCCCTAGGACAAGGACACGCCCCCAAGGTCCGCTGAGGTCCCCAAGGATGGGGACATCTTCTTTGGGGTCCCCTAGGTTGAGGACACGTCCCCAAGGTCCCCTGGGGTCCCCAGTGTGGGGACATCTCCTTTGGGGTCCCCTAGGACAGGGACACATCCCCAGGGTCCCCTAGGATGTGGACATCTTCTTTGGGGTGCCCTAGGATGGGGACACATCCCCTGAGGTTCCCTGTGGTCCCCAGGATGAGAACATCTCTTTTGGGGACCCCTAGGATGGGGGGACATGTCCCCTGGGGCCCCCAAGGATGGGGACATGCCATTAGTGTCCCCAGTGTTCCTCAGGGCTCCCTGGGACAAGGTCATGTCCCCAGAGTGTCCCCTGTCTCCCTTGCGAGGGGAACGTGTCCCTGGGGTCCCTCTGCTGTCCCCAGAATGGGGACATGTCCCCTGGGACAAGGCCACCTCCCCAGGGTCCCTCAGATGAAGCCACATCCCAGGTGTCCCCCCACCAGGGACCCTCTGGGACAAGGACGTGCCCCCAAGGTCCCTTGTCGTTCTCTGGTCACCGGAGCCACCTCTCAGGGTGTCCCAGACTCCTTGCGTCCCCATGGCTCCACGTCCCTGTGTGTCGTCCCCCCCGGTGTCCCCTGATCACTCCCTGTGTCCCTCCCTCTCCCCCTGCTGTGTCCCCGTGTCCCCGCCGTGTCCCCGTGTCACCTCATTGCCCAGCTTGGTGCCCATCTCGACGGCCACGCGGGCGGCCACACTCATGGCGGCCACGCGCCGCGGCTGCGTGATGCCGATCTTCAGCCCCTGGCGCGTGTAGCCCTGGAGGAAGGGGGGGTGGGGAAGACGAGGGGGGCACCCGGTCAGAGGGGGGAGGGGGGCACAACCCCACTCCCCCCCCCCCCCGGGGCCCGGGGGGGGCCCCCGGGCCGGGGGGGGGGGGGGGCCACAACCCCACTCCCCACCCCCAACTGCCCCCAATACCCCCCAGCTCCCCTATTGCCTGCCAACCCCCTGATCTGCCTCCATCGCCCCCTAATCTGCCCCCCATCACCCCGATGCCCCCAACCCCCCATCTGCCCCCTGACGCTCCCTCATTTGCCTCCCAATGCCCCCCAACCCCCCCATCACCCCCTTGATGTCCCCCAGCCCCATTATCTGCCCCCACACCCCCAGTCCCTCCAACTGCCCCCATCACCCCCCAATGCCCCCCAATCTGCTCCCAATACCCTCCTGATGCCCCCCAGCCCCCCCAATACCCCCCTCATGCCCCAATACCCCCCTTGATGCTCCCCAGCTCCCCAATCTGCCCACCACCACCCCCCTGATGTCCCCCAGCCCCCCCACTACCCCCATCACCCCCGATGTCCCCCAACCCCACCATTTGCCCCCCCAATACCCCCAGTCCCTCCAACTACCCCCCATCACCCCCCAATGCCTCCCAACCCCCCCATCTGCCCCCATTACCCCCCCAACCCTGTTATCTGCCCCCAATACCCCTCTGATGCCCCCCAGCCCCTCATCTGCCCCCCATCACCCCCTAATGCCCCCAACCCCCCAATCTTCTCCCAATACCCCCCCAATGCCCCCCAGCCCCTCCATCACCCCCCTTATGCCCCCCACCCCTCATCTGCCCCCATGACGTCCCCTCATTTGCCCCCATGATGCCCCCCAGCTCCCCTAGTCCCCCCCCCCAGCCCCCCCACCTCCTCGTGCAGGTACTGGGGGATCTGGGTGGTCTTGCCGGAGCCCGTCTCCCCCTCGATGACCAGGATCTGGTGCCGAGCAATGGCAGCCACCAGCTCGTCGCGGTAGGGGAAGATAGGGAGGCTGCGCCGCACCTCCTGTGCCGACTGCCGCTGCTGCTCCGCCTCCGGCACCGGCGCTGCCACCTCCTGCAGGGCACCCCCAGTGTCCCCAGGTAACCACCAGTGTCCTCACGCACCCCCCAGCATCCTCCCAGGGTCCCGTCGGTGTCCCCATGCTCCCCAGCATTCTCCCAGTGCCCCCCCCTCCAGTGTCCCCATGCCACCTCTGGTGTCCCCAGGGTCCCTCTGGTGCCACCACCACCACCCAGTGTCCCAAGGTCATCTTCAGTGTCCCCACATGCCTCCCAGCATCCTCCCAGGGTCCCCATGGTGTCCCCATGCCCCCCTGGCATCCTTCTAGTGCTGCCCCCACAGTGTCCCCATGCCACCTCTGGTGTCCCCACACCACCTCTGGTTTCCCCAGGGTCCCTTTGGTGTCCCCACAGCCTCACAGGGTCACCCCCCGGTGTCCCCAGGTCACTGCCAGGGTCTCCACGCGCCCCCCAGCATCCTCCCAGGGTCCCCCCAGTGTCCTCGTGCCCCCCTGGCATCCTCCCAGTGCCCCCTGTGTTCCCACCCCACCCCCCCCAGCATCCCCACCCCCCCTCTGGTGTCCCCATCACCACCCAGTGTCCCCAGGGTCTCTCTGGTGGCCCCAGGGTCCCTTCAGTGTCCCCACAGCCACCCAGGATCCCCTCCAGCACCCCAAATCCTTTCTCTTTCCCCCTAAGATCCCTCCCATCACCCCCAGGACCCCCTCCACCACCCCAATTCTCCCCTCTACCTCCCCCAAATCCTTCCCATCACCTCCAGGACCCCCTCCAGCACCTCAGATCCTTTCTCTTCCCCCCTAAGATCCCTCCCATCACCTCTAGAACCCCCTCCAGCATCCCAAATCCCACCCAGAATCCCTCCCATCACCCCCAGGACCCCCTCCAGCACCCAAAATCCCCCCCAGAATCCCTCCCATCACCCCCAGGACCACCTCCAGCACCCCAAATCCTCCCTCCACCTCCCCCAAATCCTTCCCATCACCCCCAGGACCCCCTCCAGCACCCCAAATCCTCCCAAAATCCTTCCCATCACCCCCAGAACCCACTCCGGCACCCCCAAACCCCCTGCCCCCTCACTTTATCAGGCTCAGTGCCCTTCATCTGCACGGCACTGACAAACTGGATCATCTCATCCTCCTCCAGCACGAAGTCATAATCCTTGGAGGGCTGACAGCGGGCGGCATCGCGCGCCCCAAACCTCAGGGAAGCCGCCCCAATTCGCTCCTCCTCCCATCGCCGCTGCTCGTCCCGGGGTGCCATGCGTTCCTCCTCCCCTCCCGCCGTATCCTCCCGCTCTGGGATTTTCTATGGGGGAGGCGATGAGAGGGGTGAAATCACCTTGGTGTCCCCCCTAAACCCCCTGCCGCGGCAGGAGGCACCTTGGGGAAATGCGAGAGGGGAATTTGGGGTGCTGGAGGGAGTTTTGGCAGTGACGGGAGGGATCCTGAGGGGATAGAGAGGGGATCTGGGGGACTGGAGGGGATCCTGGGAGTGATGGAAAGGATCTTCGGGGGATAAAGGGAGGATTTGGGGGGCTGGAGGGGGACCCTGGGGGTGATAGAAAAGACCCTGGGGGATAAAGGGGGGATTTGGGGGGCTGGAGGGGGTCCTGGGAGTGATGGGAAGGGCCTCGGGGGGGTAGAGAGGAGAATTGGGGTGCTGGAGGGGGTACTGGGGGTGATGGGAGGGACCTTGGGGGGATAAAGGGAGGATTTGGGGGGCTGGAGGGGATTCCAGGGGTGATGGGAGGGAATCAGGGTGGGGATAGAGCGGAAAAACTGGGGGCCTGGAGGTGACAGAAAAGACCTTGAGGGGACAGCGGGGAACTGGGGCGGAGGGGGACGACAACAGCGGGAGGATTTGGGGTGCCCAGCAGGGTTCTGGGGTCCCTCACCTTGCCCCGCGTCTCCTCAGGGATGTAATACCGGTTACTTTTTTCCAATTTTTCCTTCTCCCCGGCCCGTTTGTACTCGCGGGCCAGATCCCGCACGCGTCGCTTGTACTCCAGCTCCCGCCGCTCTGCCCCCGTCAGCGCTTCCTCGCCAAAAAGATATTCCTCATCGGCAATCTCCGCTTCCAGCTCTTCCAGCTTATCCCGTTCCCGTTTAGCCAGGTATTCCCGACGGGATTTTTTCCGTAGTTCTGGAACCTGAAGGGAAACGAGAGATGTAGAAAGGGAAAATAAAGGGGGGGGTGGCAGGCCTTGGTGGAACAACCCCCCCCTCCTTTTCGGCATGGGGTTGGCCGGATCCCGGAGCTCACCATGGT
Source organism: Gorsachius goisagi (assembly GCA_018403395.1). Taxonomy (NCBI): domain Eukaryota; kingdom Metazoa; phylum Chordata; class Aves; order Pelecaniformes; family Ardeidae; genus Gorsachius; species Gorsachius goisagi. The sequence continues at coordinate 10,572 of BOSO01036602.1, read as the reverse complement.
TTTTTGGTCTTCTTCGGCGATTTTGAGGCGTTTCTGGGCTTCTTCGTAGGCCTAGGGGTGAAAAAAGGGGGTGATGAGGGGAGGGGAACCCCAAATTTGTGCTGCAGACCATGGAGAAGCTCGGGGGGGGCTTATGGTACCCCCAGACCCCCCGATCCCAGCCAGCGATGTCAAATCTCAGCCAGGACACAGGCAAAGCCCCGCCCCCATTCCACCTAGGGACCCCCCCAGTCTCACCCAGCACCCCCCCAATCCCAGCTGGAACCCCTAAATCAATTCCAAGGACCCCCAGCAGACTGGCAAGGCCCCCCAGGCCCATCCAGGGACCCCAAACCCTCTCCAGGTTCCCCCCCCATTCCTACCCAGGGATCCCAATTCCCACCCAGGGACCCCAAATGCCACCCAGGGACCCCCAGAAGCCTGGGAGGACCCCACCAAACACAACTGGGGCCCCCAGATCCCACCCAGGGACCCCATTTCCCACCTAATCCCCCTAAATCCCACCCAGGGACCCCAATTCCTACCCAGAGACCCCCAGGAATTTGGCAGAGCCCCCCCCAAACATAGCTGGGGCCCCCAAATTCCACCCAGGGACCCCTCAGGAGTCTGGGAGGACCCCCTAAACACAACTGGGACCCCAATTCCCACCCAATCCCCCTAAATCCCACCCAGGGACCTCAATTCCCACCCAGGGACCCCAAATCCCACCCAGGGACCCCCAGGAACTTGGCAGAGCCCCCCCAGACACAGCTGGCCCCCCCCCGAATGTCACCTTGGCGTCAGGGCGGGCGAGGACGTTGCGTGTGCGGTCGCGGTCACGGCGGCGCAGACGCTCGGCGAAGGCGTCGCGTTCCTCCAGATCCCGCAGCCGTTCCCGCTCCGACGCTTCCCATTCTGCTTCCGGCTCCTCGGGGGCCTCCGGAGCCCTGGTTTTGGGGGGGTGGTGGTGTCACAGAGAGAGAGGGATGACCCCAAAACCCACGTGGGACCCCAAAACCCACAGCCCTTAATAATTTGGGGGGGTCCCAAGGGGTTTTGAGTGATGCTGAGGATGTGAACCTCAAAATCCCAGGGGGGATGCAGCGCCCAAAGGGATCCCAAGGGTCAGGAGGGGACCCTGAGCCCCCTCTGGGGGGGACCCCAAAAGCCTGGAAGGGACCGAGAACCAGGGGGACCCTGAGGGGGCATCAGGAAACCCCGAGACCTTGATAAGCAGGGAGGACCCTGATAATGGGGGGGACCCCAATAACTGGGGGGGACCCTGAGCACCTGTGATGAACCCCAGGGGCAGGAGGAAACCCCAAGACCCCCATAGTTGGGGGGGACCCCAATAATGAGGGGGACCCCAAGAACTGGAGGGGACCCCAAGAACCAGGGGGACCATGAGCACCTGTGGTGACCCCCAGGGGCAGGAAGAAACCCTGAGACCCCCATAATTAGGGGGGGACCTCGGTAATGGGGGGGGAGACCCTGAAAATGGGGGGGAAGATGACACCCCAAAATCAGGGGCTCCTCACAGGGGCGGCGGCGGCGAGGGGCTGGAGGTCTCAGGTGACTCCGAGCGTCGTCGTCGGAGGTGGCGCCGGTGTCGGCGGGAAGTGTCGGCCGCGCCGGGGGCGGGGCCCTGGGAGGGGGTGGGTCCTGGCCCCTCGTCATCGCTGTCGACCAATCGGTAGCCCTGGCTGCGGCGCTGGAGCTCCAGCGCCGCCCGCTCAGCCGCTCGGCCCGGGGGCTCCCGCGGGGCCTCCCGGGGCACCTGGGGGCGGGGACAGCGATAGGACACGCCCCCTCTCCGACCACACCCCCTTTCTGCGGTTGGCCACGCCTACTGGTAAAGCCGCTGTTCCTCACTGGCTACCGCCTCAACCCTGCTAGGAGTCAGGGGCACAAGCCACGCCCCCTTCTCATGACCACGCCCCCTCAGACCCCACATTCCCAACGGGAAGCCACGCCCACACCCGCGCAGGCCCCACCCATCATTCAACCCACACCCCCTCCGAGCACCTGCCTGTCACAGCAGCCCCTTCCCGCAAGCCACGCCTCCTACTCCCATCAAACCCCGCCCTCCCCTGCCGCCCGGCCACGCCCGCACCCCAGCGACACCGTGAAGCCCCGCTCACTTCCTCGTAGTCCCGCCCCCGTGTCGATAAGCCCCGCCCACAACGCCGTAGGGCCCCCCCCAGCCGATAAACCCCGCCCACCTTGTCCCAGAGCTCCCGCGCGAAGGCGCGCACGCGCGGCTCCTCCACGCGCAGCGCCTCGGTCTCCCGCAGCCGCTCCAGCAGCTCCTCCACGCTGCGGCTCCGCCGCGCCAGCGCTACCAGGAAGGCGGGGACGTGGCGGCCGCTCAGCCCCAGCAGCGCCTGCAGCTCCCCGGACACCCAGTGCTCCAGCGCCGCCGCCGCTGCTGCCGCCGCCATGGCGGCTACCGCTTCCGCCTTCCCCTCCCGGCCGCCGTAGGCCGCGCGCGCCGCCCGCAGCCAATCCACGCGCGGCGCGCTAGAAAGCACCCCCCCACTCACCGCCCCTGACGTGCTCTGCGCATGCGCCCCCACTTCCTCATCCCATCCCCCTCTGCTCATGCGCCCCTCCCCTGTGGCGCGCTCTCCTTCCGCGCCGCTGTGCGCATGCGCCGCCTCCCCCATCCGCTTTCCGCGCATGCACGATCCCGCTCTACCGTAATACCGCGTCGAGCCGCGCGGCTGAAAATATAGACCCACCCGTCTAAAAAACTTATCAACGCCACCAGCGCCTCCGCCCACCCCCCCCCCCCCCCCCCGGTCCCCAGTGTCACCAGGCGGAGTCACAGCAGCCACCATCACCTTTTATTGTCACTTGTCGCGGTACAGGGTGGCCAAGACGCAGCACGGCCCACCCCACAGTGACAGGAGTGGGCCGAGGGCTCTGTTGCCATGGCAACGGGAGTAGGCCACAAGCTTCAGTAGTAGGCCTCAGGCTTTGTCGCCACGGCAACAGCAGCAGGCCTCAGGCTTCGGCCTCCTCCACCCTCCGCCATTTTGTCTCCCCTCAACCATTCCTGCCGTCGGCTGCCAGCAGCCGCCCTCAGGGCTCCCCCCGTCTCCCCTGTCCATCACGCTCCCGCCCGGCCATTGTTCCTTGTCTCTTTGTCCTCTGTCAGCCATTTGCCCTCCCTCGGCCATTTTGGAGCCTTCCTCCTCACCCTTGACTGTTCCCCCCTCCATCATCCCTCTCCATTCTCCCCCCTCCATTGTCCCCTCCCTCACCACTGGCCACCACAGCGATAAACCACATCCCCTCCCCACCCCAAATAGAAAATGCCCCTCCCCAAGCCCCCCCCCTTGCTAATGCAGCTTTTCCCCCCTCCCCCCCCCCAGGCTAATACTGCTGCGGCTTTGCACGCATTCCCCCCCCCTCCTTGGCCCAGTTCTAACTGGGCCTGGCCCAGTTCCTAACTGGGGCAGCTCCGGCTGACCCAATACTGACAAAGTTGCCCCACCCCTGGCTAAAAAAAAAAGCCCTTAACTAGGCTAAAAAACAACCTCGTTAAGGATAAGTGCCCCCCCCCCCCCATCCTGCCCTCGCTGCTAGAAAAGCTACAAAATGGGGAGGGAAGAGCTGGGACCCCCTCAAGCCCCCTGGATGCCGCTGGGTCCCCACGGTGGGGACAATGTCCTCATGTGTGTCCCCCCCCCAGGGCAGTTTTGGGGGGGAAGGGGGGGTCTCAGCCGTGTGTCCAGCCCTGTCCTGCCCCGCCGGGGGGTCCCTCAGGTCCGGCCCCCTGCCTCGCCAGCGTGGGGTGGGGGGGTCCCAGCGTGGTTCCCCCCTCCCCTCCACGGGGCAGGGGCCGGGGTTACCGCCGGCAGGACTCATCTGGGGGGGGAGGGATGGGGCGTGAGGACCCACATGTCTGGGGACTCCCATTACCCCCTCAACCCCCTCCAGGGGACTCAGTGCCCCCCATTATCCCCCTCACACACACCCCAGGGGACCCAGGGCCCCCCATTACCCCCCTCATCCCCCTCCAGGCATTGGGGACCCCCATTACCCCTATCCGCCACCCCCAAGCATCAGGGACCCCCATTATCCCTCTGAACCCCCCCAGGGCCCCCATTACCCCCCTCACACACACCCCCCAGGCATCGAGGCTCCCCGTTGCCCCACCTCACCCCCCCCACAGGCATTGGGGACCCCCATGACCCCCCCCCAGGAGACCCAGTGCCCCCCCAAACACACACACACACACACACACACAGGCACTCACCCACAAGCAGGGTGCGGGCTCGCAACCCCCCTGGCAGACCCCGCCCTGGGGGGGGCTCATCCTCATCCTCATCTTCGTCAGGGGCCGAGGAGGGGATGGGGGTGGGGGGTGGCTCTTCGGGGGGGCCCCAGGCCGCCAGCGCCGCCCCCTCCGAGGGGTAGCAGAAGGTGCGCTCCAGCTCCCGCTCGCTGAACCAGATCTTCAGCTGGGGGACGGACGGACATGGGGACACGTGGGGACATGGACACCCCCAGGGTCCCTCTGGGGCTGGGGACACCCCTGGGGAGAGGGGTGGCATGGGGACACCCCAGGGATTGGGACACCATGCAAAAGGGGTGGCATGGGAACACCTCAGGGGTACCCTTGGGGACACACCCCAGGGGAAAGGGTGGCTTGGGGACACCCTGGGGACACCTTGTGGACACCCCAAGGATGGGGACACCAGGGGAGAGGGGTGGCATGGGGATACTTTGGGGACACCCTTGGGGACACCCCAGGGGAGAGGGGTGGCATGGGGACACCTTGGGGACACCCAAGGGATGGGGACACCTTGGGGACACCCTAGGAGGAAGGGGTGGTGTGGAGACATCTTGGGGACACCCAAGGCATGGGGACACCAGGGGGAAGGAGTGGTATGGGGACACCTAGGGGACACCTCAGGGATAGGGACACCCCAGGAGAAAGGAGTGGCATGGGGACACCTTGGGGACAGCCCAGGGATGGAGGCACACTGGGGACAGGGGTCACCCTGGGGCCACCCTGGGGTCACCCCGGGGTCACACGGGGGATGGGGGGGTGCCATGGGGGCAGCTCTGTGTCCGTGTGTGTCCCCCCATTCGCCCCCCCCCCGTGGGGGTTCCCATGGCAATTAATCCCAGCTTAATCTTCATTAACGGGAGGTTATTAACGAGGGGGGAAGGGGAAGGGGACACAGGCATCCGGGCAGCCCCGCCCTGCCACAGCAGGCACCCACTTCCCCCCCCCATCCCCCCCAGTTCCTGTTTTTGGGGTGCCCTGGAGGTTTCTGGGTAATGCTTGGGGCAAGGGGGGGAGGGGTACGTGGGAACCCCCCTCCCCCTCTCTTGTTTTAACCACCAGACCCCTCCGCTCCCCCAAATCTGGGGGACCCAGGCATCCGGACACCCCCTCCCCCCCTCCTCCCCCCCCAAAAGGGGGGACCCAGGCGTCCGGGCGGGTAATGTCGAGAGGAAGCGGGCGAGGACCCAGGCGTCCGGGTGCCCAACCCCCACCTTCGCTAGCCCACGGCTGGGGGTGCCCAGGCATCCAGACCCCCCCTACTGCTGCGCCCCAACGGCCTCCCCCAAATGGGGTTGGGGACATGGGGGCAAGGGATGGGGACCGGGGGACAAGGGACAGGGAGGGACAGGGGACACAGGGGGACAAGGGATGGGGCCAGGGGGGGACACACGGGGACAAGGGGTGGGGGACACAGGGGTACAAGGGATGGGGACAGGGGACACAGGGACAAAGGATGGGAACGGGAGACATGGGAACAAGGGTCGGGGACCCTGGGAAGGGACGGGGATGGGGGACACGGGTCAGGAAAGGGACAGGAACAAGGGTACAAGAGGGGACAGGGATGGGGACAAGGAGGGGACAGGGATGGGGACAGGGAAGTCCAGGAGGGGACAGAGATGGGGACAAGGGTGGGGACAGAGATGGGGACAAGGGTGGAAAGAGGGAGGTCCAGGAGGGGGACAAGGACCAAGGGTGGTCCAGGAAGGGACATCACTGGGGATGGGGACAGGAGGGGGCCAACAGGGGACAAGGATGGGGACAGGGAGGTCCAGGAGGGGACAAGGATGGGGCAAGGGAGGTCCAGGATGGGATGAGGACCAGGGGTGGGGACAGAGAGGTCCAGGAGGGGACGAGGACGGGGACGGTGGGAGTCCAGGGCTGGGGACAAGGGACAGGGGGGCTGGACGATGAGGGGCTGGAGGACACCCAGAGGCAGCCCAGGGGACATGGAGGGGACACCAGGTGGGCGGGAGGGTTGGGGGGGACAAGAGGAACTGGGAGGGGTGGCCTGGGATGACACGGGGGGAGGGGATGGTGACAGGAGGGAACATGGAGGGGGGGGTCCCTACCTTCTTGCGGTGGGGGTCGTTCTTGGCCAGGCAGGAGCGGGGCAGGGCCAGGTACCCGCCGATGACCTGGATCTCCTCGGCCGTGGGGTAGCGCTTCTTGGGGGGCCCCGGGGGAGCAGCCGGGGGGGCAGGGGGGGCCGGGGAGGTGGGGGAGCTCCCCTCAGGACCGTTGGCCGTTACCCCCCGCCGAGGTCGCACCGTGATGGTGTTCCCACTCCGACGTTGTAGGGCCGGGTGGGCCAGGGGGGGCCCGGGCTCGCGGCGGGGTGCCCCTCGCATGGCCACCGGCCCGCTGCCCGCCCTCCCAACCGGGGCCGCCCCGGGGCTGCCAGCGCCCGGCCCCTCCCCAGCACCGCCCTCGACACGCCCCTGAGCGGGTGACATGGCCGCCACGGGGGTTGCAGGTGTGGTCACCATGGGTGTCATGGCCGCTGTAGGCATCATGGCCGTCGTGGGGGGCCCAGAGCTCTTGGTTGACCCCTGAGTCTCGGCTGTCCCGGAGCCCTCGTGGCCATCTCCTGTCCCCTGTCCTCCTGGTGTCCCCTGTCCTGGTGTCCCCTGACCACCCAGTGTCCCCCGTCCCTCAACCATCTGCCGGCCCTTGACCCCCGCCTTGACCGGCCCCTGGCCCTCAACTGTCCCCAAGTCCTTGCTTGTCCCCAGACCCTCAGCCAACCCCGGGCTGGCGGCCAACCCATGGCCCTTGGCTGTCCTATGGGTCTCGGCCATCTGCTGTCCCTCGGCTGTCCCCTGGCCCTCAACTGTCCCCAGGTCCTTGGTTGCCCCCTGGCCCTCAGCCATCCCCAGGCTGGTGGCCAACCTGTGGCCCTTGACCGTCCTATGGGTCCCAACTGTCTTACAGCCTTCAGCTGGCCCCCGGCCTTCAACTGTCCCCACCATGCCCCTGACCGTGCCCCATGTCTCCACCGTCCCCGGGTCCTTGGTTGTCCCCTGGCCCTCAACTGTCCCCAGGCTGGTGGCCAATCCCTGGCTCTTGCCTGTCCTACAGCCCTCGGCCGTCCCTTGTCCCTCAACCATCCCCAAGCCCTTGGTTGTCCCTCGTCCTTCAACTGTCCCCAGGTCCTTGGTTGTCCCCAGACCTTCAACTGTCCCCGAGCTGATAGCCAAGCCGTGGCCCTTGACCGTCCTACAGCCCTCAGCCGGCTCCTGTCCCTCGGCTGGCCCCGCACCCTTGGCTAAGCCCCATCCCTTGACCGTCCCCAAGCCCTTGACCGTCCCCCGCATCTCAGCTGTCCCCAGGTCCTTGGTTGTCCCCTGTCCCTCCACTGCCCCCAGGCTGATGGTCAACCGGTGGCCCTCAGACGTCCTCCAGCCCTCGGCCAGCCCCTGTCCCTCCGCTGTCCCTGCACCCTTGACTGACCCCCATGTCTTGACCAGTCCCAAGTCCTTGCTTGTCCCCAGAGCCTCAGCTGTCCCCGGGCTGGTGGCCAACCCATCGACCTTGACCGTCCTATGGGTCTCGGCCATCCCCTGGCCCTCTACTGTCCCCAAGCCCTTGGTTATCCCCAGGGCCTCAGCCATCCCCGAGTTGGTGGCCAACCCATGGCCCTTGACCGTCCTATGGGTCTCAGCCCCCTGCTGTCCCTCAGCTGTCCCCATGCCTTTGACCAGCCCCCGGGTCTCCACTGTGCCCACCCCCTTGGTTATCCCCAGACCCTCAACTGTCCCCAGGCCAGTGGCCAACCCATGCCCCTTGGCCCCGCCATGGGTCACAGGCCCCTGCTGCCCCTCCGCCCCCCCCTGCCCCTCGCACCCCTCATCCCCCGAGGTCTGATGGCGGTCGGGGGACGTCCCGGGGGGGCTCTCGGGGAGCCCCTCAGTGCTGAGCGAGCGGGCAGGGGGGCGGGGGGCAAAGCGGCTGAGCAGGCGACTGACTCGACCCCGGGGGGGTTCGCTCTCCCCGCAGTGTTCCAGCCCCTCGGCGCTCCGGCTCAAGCCCGGCGCCAAGGCCAGGGACCCCCCAGCAGCGACCCCCCCCCCAGTGATCCCCGCTTTTGCTCGGCGCCGTTCCAGCAGCTCCCGTTTCCAAGGGGGCAACTGAGCTGCCCGGTCGCGCTGCTCCCGCTCGCGCCGTCGAGCCGCCTCCTCCTCCCGCCGGCGCCGTTCCAGCAGCTGCAGCTTCCAACCCGGTACCGCCATCGCCTGCCGCAGGATGGGGCGATGCAGGGGTCGGGATGGGGGAGCGGGAGGGGATGGGGGACAGGGGGGGACAGCAGAGCTAATGGGGTTGGTGGAGGAACCAGGGATGGGGATTGAGGAACCAGGGGTGGGGACTGGGATGGTGAAGGAACCAGGGCTGGGGACTGGGGTGGTGCTAAGGGGATACTGGAGCCACCAGTGGTGGGGACTGGAATGGTGGAACCACCAGGGATGGGGACTGGGGTGGTGCTAGGGGGACACTGGAGCCACCAGGGGTGGGGACGGGAATGGTGGAGCCACCAGGAGTAGGGACTGGGATGGTGCTAGGGGGACACTGGAGCCACCAGGGATGGGGACTGGGAGCGTGGAGGGACCAGGGATGGGGACTGGGAGGGTGGAGGGACCAGGGACGGGGATGAGGGATGATGAAGACACCAAGGATGGGGACACTGGAACCACCAGGGACAGGAGGATGGCGGGGACACCAGGGATGGGCAACACCAGAGCCACCAAGGATGGGGCCAGGGATGTTGAAGCCACTGGGACAGGGGCCAGCAGGGCCACTGGGGATGGGGACAGGGATGCTGGTGGCCACTAGGACAGGGGCCACCAGGGATGGATACAGGGGACAGGGATGTTGGCGGCCACTGGGGATGGGGTCATCGGGGACAGGGATGTTGAAGCCACTGGGACTGGGGCCAGCAGGGCCACTGGGGGTGGGGACAGGGATGTTGGTGGCCACTGGGGATGGGAACACCAGGGCCACCAGGGATGGGGACAAGGGCCAGCAAGGTCAGCAGGGCTGGGGACAGGGATGCTGGTGGCCACTGGGGATGGGGACAAGGATGTTGGTGGCCACTGGGGATGGGGCCACCAGGGCTACCAGGGATGTTGGTGGCCACTGGGACAGGGGCCACCAGGGGTGAGTACAGGGGCCATCAGGGATGGGGCCAAGGATGTTGGGGCTGCTGGGGATGGGGCTACCAGGGCCACCAAGGATGGCAACAGGGGCCAGCAGGGCCACCAGGGATGGGGCCAGGGATGTTGGTGGCCACTGGAGATGGGGCCACCAGGGATGGGGACAGGGGCCATCAGGGGTGGGGACAGGGATGTTGCTGGCCACTGGGGATGGGGCCACCGGGGCTACCAGGGATGGGGACAGGGGCCAGCAGGGATGGGGCCAGGGATGTTGGTGGCCACAGGGACAGGGGCCACCATGGCTACCAGGGCTGGGGCCAGGGGCCACAGGGTCACCAGAGCTGGGCTGAGGGAGCCACCGGCGATGGGGACAGCCCAGGGAGGGGACGCTTGGGGACACCGGCCCTCATACCCCCCTCGTGCTTCCGGCCCCTGACATCCCCTTACGCGGCGCAGGGGGGATCCGGGGGCGGGGGGGGGGCGGGGGAGAGGGGGACCCCCGTGCGTGGGGGGGGGGGGGGGGGGCGCGAGGGGATCCCCTCCCCCTTCCCCTCAAAACCCCAGGGCGGGGCCGGGGTCCCCGGGCGGCCGGGGCGGGAGCGCTGCCTTTGTCGGGGAAGGGCGGAAAAAAAGGGGGGGGGGGGGGGGAGGGAAATCCCAGCCCCCCTCCTCCCCTTCTCCCCTCCCCCCCCCCCGCCCCCCTCCCCAGGCGTCCGAGGGGGTGGGGGGAGGGGTCCCAGCGTACTCACCCCGCGATGGAGCGGGACCAGCGTCCGGGAGGGACCCAGGCGTCCGGGGGGGGAGAGGAGGAGGAGGAGGAGAAGGAGGAGGAGGAAGAAGCGGGGGGGGGGGGGGGGGGACGCGGCTTTGGCCGCGGGGGGGAGGGAATGACTCGCAGGAACCCGGGCGTCCGGGCGGGCTCCCCCCCCCGCCCACTGGGGGCTCGGAGGGACGGGGGGGGGAGGGGTTAACACCGAAAAAATGAGCCCGGAACCTCGGGGGGGGGAGGGGGGGGAACACCGGGACCCCCCCAGTGGGGGGTGGGGTGGGGGTCTTTGTGTGCGGAAAAACGGGGGGGGGGGGGGGGGGGGGGGGGGGGGGGGTGAGGGGGGGGGGGGGTGGGGGGGGGGGGGGGGGGGGGGG
>BOSO01036599.1:0-12332 GCA_018403395.1 Gorsachius goisagi | reverse complement strand
TCATCTCTCCACCTGAACCTCAGACTCAATTACTTCAGCAAATTGCACTAGAAAAGCTATGCAGGTTTGTTAGAAAGCATAAAATAAGCAGGCAACACTACATGCATTTGTCAAAATCTATGAAGCAAATGTATTTCTGATGAAATTTGATTGATTTATCAGTTTCTATAAAGACCATTAGAACACAGATTTGCAAGAGACCGTATAAGGACCAACTCGTTGCAAGATCAAGGCCATAATACACCAAATATCCGTCAAGCATGTGAGTGAATTTGTGCATTCTCACTGTTCAATTGACTTTCTACTTCCCAAATGCCAATTTCTGTGCATACTTATGAGAGTCTCTCGTTCTCTGGTGGTATCGTCTCCAGTTCTCCGGTGACTTCTTTAATGCTGTGCAAAATAGGGTTCTCTGTTTAATGGTGCTCTGACATGAATATGTCTCTAAGGGAAGGAAAACCACTTTGTTTAATATGTTTTTTATTAGTAACTCTTTGCATTCTGGGTCTAATTGAACTAATGACATAATTATTTCTCTGTAAATAGTAATTTTTTCTCTATAAATCATGGAAAGCATTAAACACACTATGCCACAATGCCTTGATAAAGCAGGTTTGAGAACTTGAACATGTGGCAATACCTTCCAGGAGAGGGTAAGAGCTCAGCTCTTCTCTACCGTATCACTTGTGATTTTTGGACAGTTTCCATTTGCAGCCTGTCCATTTAGCTCTCAACGGTCATGTCCTTTCCCTTCCTGGGGATTTCATTGTCTTCTACAACTTTTAATTTATCTTGCCAAACTTGGCTTTCACATATCCCACTCTGCTAGAAAGCTATCTCTTGCTGCTGTCCTCATAACAGTGCAGCATGGTCTCCATAGAAAACAAAACATATTCTGGATTTCTACCTGTAGTAGATCGATGGAAATACTTTTCATTGCCTTCAAATGTAAGACTGTTAGACCCAATGGTTAATCAAACCAAGCTCTTCAGTACAGTTGTGTCTCCATTTATGGTCACCCTACTTAGATTCAAAGTATTATCATAAAACATATTCAAAATTTATTCCAATTCAGAATCAAAGGTTGCTATGGAACCTGTGGTGAAAGCAATACTGAGAAACTCTACTGGTTCAAAGATTAAGGGTCCCGAACGGAGGTCTTAGGCAAAGCTGAATTTTCAGAAGCTTTTTGGTGCTTTTCATTAGCAAGAGGTATAATATTCTTCTATCTTTCCAGTTTCCCACCAGGGAGACAAAGAAGGAAAGAGGTGGGAATTTTAAATGATGTAGCATCTCAGACATGTAATTCTTTCTAATGATGTAGGTGTTTTCCTTGTTAATTTGGCACTATGTGCCAGCAGTGTAAGTACACACAGATTAAGGAGACTTACTTTGTTCAACAGACTGGCTGTTAAAATTTTCATTCCAATATTGCTTGGAGCTGGCTTAAATTTGTGTGACAAGTAAATCTTACTGCAATGATGCATATTATTGTCTGTTAACATGGCTTCATGTAATGACAATTTGGGAAGCAAAAGTAAGCCATGTTTTGTGTTCCTATCAAAACACTGTTGTATTTGACTGATGTGAACTGGGGGGGTCGGTCCTGTAAACCATTTTCCTTCTCTTTAAAGTAATCCAATTAGTACAAGTAGAACAATTCCTGCAGGACCACATGCCTACAAACAGTGTTAGTACTTTGAGAACAACAACAAAACCTAATTTTCAAAAGACAAAAAATACAAAGGACTGTCTCTCTCCCAGAAACAGTATTAACCAAAATTAGATATTTCATGTGTATGAGCAAAGATGATGAATGAGTTTTTCAAATACAAACTGATACCATGTGACTGAAGAATAGAAAATGTGATGCTTATATTTTAAAAAAGAGGGGGAGGGTTGCCTGGGCAATGAACTGACTCCTTAGTCTGACTCTGAACTTGGTGAGATTTTACAGTCAAATCTGAAGGCAAGATTGGCTGAGAGAAAGCCGGAGAGCTTTGCCCCAAGTGAAGAGGAATCATGTATCATAAAGAAGTAGATGACGGCAGACAGGAGCGGTAGCTGTGCACTGTGAAAAGAGGAAGGTTATGCGATTTCAGGGATCAGCCAGGGATCCAGGAGGAGGAAAAAGTGATGGGATGGATGGTCTATATGAATGTAGCAGGAAGAGCAAACGCCACTGAGGCCTTGTACTTTAAGTGGTCTGTTCTGTAAGGAGCCAGTAGCAGAACTACTGACCAGGAGTCAGTAACAGAAAAGATAGCTACTGTACAGTATCCTTTTTTTATAGAGTGACTTTTTTTATATACAGAAAAAAGCATTGCAGAAATCACATATTCTAAGTCACAGTTTACCTGCCTGCTTCTCCCTGATACAGACCATTCCCTACTGGGGGAGCTCAGCATCTTTCACTGTTTTTTTTTTCTGTGGACTTTTTCCCTAGGTAACGCCTAGTTATTCATCACCACTAGATACCTCTTCTCCAGAGAAAGGCTTTTAATTGTCCTCTGCACTACAGCTTCTCAGTCTGGTGTTTTCATCTGAGGTGAGAGCCCCAAAACTAAGAGATTTCCCTCTGTTTTGGTTTTTTTTTAGTTTTTTTCTTGGGGTGGGCAGCCAAAATTTTTAGTATTTTTTTCCCTCATGGACAGTATGGCTCCTCTGATGGCCCAAAGAATCAATTTGTCCTGTCTTTTCCCCCCAGAGTTCATGGGCAGAAGTTGCAAACACCGCCCAAAAGCCGAAAAGGCTTCTGCTCTTCCAGCCTCCACCTTGCCCAGCACAGTCACTCAGCTGGGCACCCTTAATACCCTGAGATCCATACACACACCTCTCCTTACACACATATGGCTTAACATGTAGGAGCTATTAAAACTCTGCCTTTGGGGAATTCATATAAGGAAGACTTACAGCCAATATACCATAATACCCTTCACATTCTCATTACCTACCTAATACATCTACCTGGTGTTCATCATTAAAATAATATATGTGTGTTTGCACTTGTGGTTATATAATTATCCATCCCAGCATTCTTAGAGTATTACAGTGTAAGACCTAAACATGCATGACATGAGCCAGGTTCACTCCTTTACTCTACGCTTGTCTAAGTATTTTGCAATTCAGCAATATTCCAGGGGAGAACTGCCTTTCCATTTTCTGCAGGAAGAAAAAAATCGATATTGTTTTAGTAAGTGCTGCCAGCTACTAAAGCTCTACACAGAGTGATAAACCTGTCACATCTAGAAATAAAATACCTGATCAGCAGATTAGAACTTGTGTGATTTTTCTTTTTGCTTCACTTTACTAATTGGTCAGTTGTGCCAGGTATTTTGCTTAAATCTAAATCATACCAAGAAGACATAAATTCACATTCCAATGGCTCGAGTTTTGCAATTTGGGCTACTAGTTTTACATGGTGGAGATTTACATTGTCTTGGCTGAGCTTTGGATATGTTGCCTTAGAAAACTGGAGGCCTCTCTATAGAATCATAGAATCATAGAATGTTTTGGGTTGGAAGGGACCCCTAAAGGTCATCTAGTCCAACCCCCCTGCAGTGAGCAGGGACATCGCTAACTAGACTATGAGCAGACTATCCCTCCGCTGCCCCAACAGTGCGAAGTACAGACTCATTTCCTTGAAGACGGGATTATCGCTTTTGCAAGTTGAAGAAGAGGGTCTTCAGCCTGGCCCTGGCTAAATCAATTCATTACACAACTGCCATTCAAAAACTGTCCACGCTCCATGGAACAAATGAAGATAAATGCTACTGCCCTATACTGCCACGGGAGCTCACCGACAGCTGTAACTCTCATCTAGTTGGGAAGCTTGTTAAACTCCTCTAATTAAAAACCTCTATGGCTTTATTCAAGTCTATCTTACAGTCCTAGACCTTTTCCCCTCATCTGGGACACATATAGGTGTGACAGTCTTCTGGAGCGCAGGAGACAGGAGAAGCTATACAGTGTCTGTCTCCTGGATACTTCATCTTCCTACAAATATATAAGTCCTTGGCTCTTATTTTTGCTTTGAATAGGCTACTATAGAATGACACTATTTCATAAAATATAAAACTTCTGGATCACCTGTCTGCTGATTAGCAATTGCATCACTATTATTTTCTTCCAAAAAATGGAGAAATTCCAAGGTTTGGAATCATTAATTGAACAAGGAACAGATAAAAATAATGCATCCTCATTTGCTTACAATAACAATTTTAAAATACTCACAAAATATAAATATTTCTGATATAGTCACATTAAATGTTTTTAATGATCATAAATAATTTCCCTATATTCCCTTCCCTTTAAGGATTCTGTCTGAAAATATTAATCCAACTCATTCAGAGGCACCAACTTTTTACCTGAATAAAAGGCTTAGTTTATCAGAGCTGCTTCATAAACTCTTGGAAACGAGTTCTGCTTATGTCCTTCTAGGGCTCTGGAAATGGAATATGCAGAGGGAGAGTGGTATCAAGGACTGGCAAATCACAGCATTCCTTGTGTCTTGAAATCTAAGGACAGTTATACTTAGATGACAAAAACTGCACAAGAAACAGGGACTGCTAAGAGATACAGCAAATTGGTGATGTTATTTTCAAACCTCATAGGACAACATGTTAGTATTCTTATGAGAGGATAAACAAAGTCATGTAATTAAATATGAGATTCTCCAAGAAGATTTGTGGCCCCTCTGAGAACAGATGACTCTCAATGCCACTATCAGGAACGATACTGCAAATTGGAAGAATGGCGACAAGTACCAATTAGTCACTCACAATTTTGGCATGTTTGATTGCTCTTCATTCATTTGAGATTTGCTTGCTGATCATACTAATCCACCGAAAGGCAAAAGTCTTTGGAAGAGATTTACAAAGGCTACAAGGAAATTTTGGTATCCAGCTCTCCCTGGGAAGCTGGGCATCTAACCAATGCGCTGTCTTCATAAATTATGCCCCCTGATTTACTTCACCTAAGGGCATGAAAGAGGAGGGCAAGGAAGCACTGACATGGTTTTTAGTTCACTCATTAGCCTTAGCTGCTCAAATAGTACTTTTGTCCATCCAGAAAAGTAGTCTGATTGGAAAAGGAGGATTTTGACCATTTGCCAAGAATTTCTAGATGACAAGCGGCTGAGCCCACCAGGGGCTGCAATGAGCCGACAAGACCCTCAGGCATGCTGCTGCCATGCATCTGCACATCCTGCACAGAGGATGCGGTGTGTTATGAACAAACAGCAAGTCCCAAGTTTTAGGGAGCATAGCCCATTGTGTGCGTGAGATAAAGTCCCTGTCCATGGGCAGAATCACACAGCTCTCTTACACCTTCCTAGGATTCCTGTATCTCCAGCCAGGAAATTCGACCATAGTATGACAAGTGTCCACACCACACACTGCATCCATGGTTTTATGACTGTCCTCTTTCCAGTTAGGTCTGGATGTCTCCATCACTGGATTCTAACACCGGTCTACAGGTCAGTGTCCAAAAATGCCGCCTTTAGTTACATGTGCTGCACAGACATGTTCCTGTTCCTGCAAGATGGCAGCATGGTGCTTTGTAATTACATGTCAGTCAATGAATTAAAACAAAGTTGTGCCCCCATCTGAAAAGCAGAACCTTCATCTTCATCTTTTTTAAGGCTGGCTCTGAGAAGACCATTGTAAAATTCTGCTCATGGCTACCCATGAACTGCTTTCACTGATGATCTATGCGTTACCTCAATTTAACACCCCATAGCCTAGCCTCAGGGTTGTCTGTCTGCCTTAGGTTTGACATCAGAAGAGTCTTGTCTACATATCAGAAGAGAAGGGTATAACTTCATTCTCTATGGAAGGAAGGTAAGGGTTGTATCTGTGGCTTTCTGACAAGTGAAGAACACCATAGCCCCATTTTGAAAAAAAAGAGCAAATAAAAGGTAGATTTGGTCCCTGTAGGTGATGCTACAGACTTTTATCAATAACATTTTGTTTCTTCAAACCAGAGAGAGAATTTTGGCTCTTGAGTCTAGTGTGGGATCTACCCATGGGGTTTTACAGAACTGATCCTGAGTAGTTTCAAAATCATTCCCAAATGCAGCAGGGTTCTTGGAGTCTGAGAACTCAGGGACTAATTGTGTACTCAGTTCGCTTCTCCTTCACCCCAGACTCACAGACTGTCACATCCATACTCAGAGTAGGAGGCCTTATGCAGTGACCGCAAATACCTGTTGAATAGCAGCATGGTCTCTCTAACCCCTTAAGAAAATTTAAAACTATTTGCAACTGAAAGTGACCATTCCCATGGCGTTTCTAACCATATTCAATTAAACACAAAACCAGAGTCTTCATCCGTGTATGACTTCAGTGGCAGCAATTCTTAATCAACAACTTCATGTGATTCCTTTGCTTCTAGGCTATGGCAGGGTAAATCTAGTATGAACAGGGACAGAAATGCTGCTCACTAAGCCGAGCAGGGCTAGACCAGTCTCTTAGGAAACCACATGTGTGAGTACAGTGCAAAGTGTTGCTGGAAAGAGACATTTGGGGGTCAAACCACGTGGGGCTCAAATAACATTGCCTATTCGACCACCTTGTAGGAAGATGGGCGATTTGCAGCACACGGGTTTAAAAGAGCTTTTGATTCAGTCGATGCCATACATGGATACAGTGCCCCACAGCATGCCACTGCAACACCCTGTTGTGACATGGGACATCCTTGTTGCAGAAGAGGAATCATCACCTAATCGTGACAGCACATATCCAAGAATGGCTCAGCCCCAAAGTGAATCCACCAGTGGAGATACTGCCTAGCAGTAAGATTTGTTTTAGGTAGAATTTAACACTCATTTGAGGCAGGATCAAAGAACCTGCAGTGAGGCCGAGTGAGATGGATGGGAATTCAGTGGGCTTTGGATGAGCTCCCATGCACGCAAAAGGCTGCAGAAGTGAGACTCAAAGCCCACTGGCCTTTGCCTGTATAGGAAATTTAGCCAGGATCATTCTTCTACTAATACGGTTGTAGTGACACAACACACTGAGTGGATACCTTTGCTAGACTGCGGGTTTCCACATGATGAGTTAGGAGCCTGAACACAGACGCTCAGCTGGGGGAGGAAATGGCAGGAGCAACTGACGGCCCTGGCAGACGGTACGGAGGGTGAGCCGGACCAAGAGGGGCTGTAGGCTCTCACCCACTCCCTCTGATCCCCTTGCAAGTCCCTGCTTCAGCTGAAGAGGTATAAATCGCTGCCACAGTTTTACCTATAAGTTTTCACACACATACAAATCCCTACGCAACACGAATTATTCTGATCTTAGGATTTAGCTTTATAACCATTTAGAAAGCTTGATTAGTTCATCGATCATGCCTCAAGATCTGAGTTCATGGGCACACGGCTGTCAAAAAGCTCCAAGAAGAAATGTCAAAGGGAAGAGGGAAAAAAGCAATCTTCCTTATGTTAGGCTTTGTACAGGCAGGGGAACCTTACTGGCCACCTCTACAGCTGCTTACATGGAGCTCTGCACGAATCCTGCATACCCTGCCCTGGAGAAAAGATATAACCCCAGGCAGCAATTTTCCCTTCTACATGGCATCGTTGTGGAGCCTGAGGCATTCCTTGGCAAACTTGTCATGACAGGATGCTTGCAGGGAAGGCTTGGGGGAAAAGAGTCCCCAAAGTGGTGGCAGATCAAGGAGGAGGGGTGGTGCAGGCTGGTGCACCTGAAATCAGCAGCAGGGTATGGGTAGCAGAGCAGGAATGGACCAGGCTGGGGGAGATGAGGGGGTGATGGGGAAGGACCACTGCACCAGAAGAGGTTGGAGAGAGCAAGGGGGTGGGAGGTGAGAGCTGCAAAGAGAGAGGAGGGGCCTCTGGGTGGTGATGGAGAGGTGAGAGGGAGCCAGCAAGGGGGAGCTGTGCCTTCCCAAGGGATTCCTCTCTCCTCAGCAAAAACTTAGGGATAATACACAGATCAAAGAAAGGAGCAAAGAGCTACAGTAATGTGGAAAAGGCAGGTAGAAAGAAGACAATTTCACTGAAACAGTTTGCATGCAGTTTTTCACAGGTTTTGTTGTTGTTGTTTTTCTGCGTATAAAGAGAGTAAATAAAACCAAAGCAGCCCCAGACACTCTAAGCTCAGAGGGAGAGCCAGCAATTACGCAGCTCACCTGAGGTCCCTCTGGCCTTGGCAGCACTGCAGGTGGTTTATTTTCACACAGATAAACCATTCATGAACAATTTCTCCAATGCATTAAGCATAAACAAGCTTGCCTTTTGCATAGGTAAGTATTTCTCCCTGCCCCCCTGATTTCCTTTCCTAAACCAAATATTTTTACGTGTGGAACCACCGAAAGAAAACAAGTCTGAGGCTTCCCATTAATGACTGCGTTTCCCAGGACTTCTCTTGCAGCGTCTGGAGCCAGGGTCCCCTGCCACAAGTTTTATTTTGTGGAGTCTTTCCATTTTATGACTCTTGGAGCAACTGGTTGTGTTTATTGATCTTCCCACACAGCTGTTCTTTTCCTACAGGAGCACTGAGATGGATTTGCTGTGGCCTGATACGTGAGGCCCCGTGCGTCGCTGTTAAAGTGAGTCCGCTGATGCCAGTAAGGGGAGTCGAGGAGGCAGCAGCTTTTTAAGACTCAGAGTTTGTGGGTGTAAAGGAAGCAGAAAATGCTGCACACTGGCTTCGCTTTCACTGTAAAAAAATGTGCTTGTGTGATGAATTCCAAAATCCCGTGAGCGAACTAGCCCAAAGGGGACTCACTGTGGTACACGAGGCTGGAGTGGGGGAATTGTGAGAGACCCGCGCTGGAAAAGGCGGGGTGAGAGGTGGGCAGCTGCGCAGGAGAAGGGCGGTGGGGCATCGGCACAGAGCAACGCCGGCTACACACCGGCAGCTCCCAGCCCGTCACCTCGGTCCCAGCCAGCACTGAATTCCCCGCAGCAGCTTCTACCGTTCCTCACTCAACTAATTCACCCGATCAGATATGAACGGGAATGGCCTGGTGTCGATACAAGGCCTGACTCACGCAGTAACAAAAGACACAAGCGCCCGTGACCCCGAAATAACCCCAAACTGGGGAGAGCATCACTTGACCGTGGATTATGTTTCACGGTTTTGCGAGGGCCGTGGTCACACGGGACCCCAGAGCTGAACACCCCCCGGCCCAGGTTCTGATTCAGGGGGTGAGCCCGCCCGCCCGCAGAGCCACAGCTCCGGCCAGGGTGGCTCGCAGGCGCAGAGAGACGGCCGGCCCTGGGACATGGCCAGCCCGGGGGGCTCGTGGGTGTCATGGGGCCGGGGTGCTGGTAAGCAGTTGTAACTTAGGGAGGGAAGGGGGGAAGAGCAGGAAAGGAAACGTGTTAGAGAAAATCCATCCTACCTCTCTGGGGACTCCTCAGGAGGCGCAGCAGACACTCACATGTACAAACCTTTCCCCCAAGCCAGATAAGAATCTCAGCTCCACACACAAAAAAGCAGGGGTGCTCTATTTTTCCGCCCTAAAAATGCCCCAAGCCCCCTCTGAGCAGCCCAGGTTACCCTCCGTGAGGAGCCCTGGCCCTCCACAGCTCCTCCCAGCCCTTGGGGGTCTCCGAAGGAGCCGCTGCACCCCGGGACCGCTCTGCTGCCTCCCCTGTGCCCAGGGGGAGGAACAGCTGGACGAGTGTCAGCACAACACGCTCCATAAATTTTCCCCTCAGCCTTCTGCAGACGTAGGTCCTTGAGAAAAATGCCTAAATCCCGTCGTTTGTTGACATAGTAACCACATTTAAGGGGTTTTTTTGCCCCCCTCAGAAGCCGTCTGCATAAAACAATTCACTATGAGGAACATTTATCCAGCCTGCAGCAAGCTGGTTTATGTGGTTTTATTTGTCTAAGGAAGAAATTAAGAGAGCGAATGTTTATACACTAGAGAGTTCACCCCCAGACCAAGGGGTTGTTTCATTATGGGGGTTAATATTAAGGACTTCCACAACTCTTTGAAGGAAGGGTATTTCCAAGTAAAAGGAAAAAAATCCATTATTCAGATAAACAGCCCATTTCTAATGCGTAAGTGAGGTAAAGCTTTAGGAACTTTTAAGGAGGTCCCAAAATGCTTTGTATTTTTCTCTGGCATATTCACATATATTTACCAGATTCCTCCAAAGATGCTTGAAACATCTTATAAAGTTCCCAGTAAAGTTTATAAAGCCATAACATACTGGGAGAAATAGTAGAGGGTCAGAAACAAGTAAAGC
The DNA here is from genome assembly GCA_018403395.1 of Gorsachius goisagi. Lineage (NCBI taxonomy): Eukaryota > Metazoa > Chordata > Aves > Pelecaniformes > Ardeidae > Gorsachius > Gorsachius goisagi. The sequence continues at coordinate 2,110 of BOSO01036599.1, read as the reverse complement.
CTCTGGAAGACTCTGCTTCCCCCACCCTATGGAGATGAGCTCTTTAGCTTCTGGCAGTGGAGAGGAGAGAGATAAAAGAGAACTGTGCCACAGGGATCACATGGGGCTTTAATGGGTTTTAATGCATCCCCTCATCCAAACAGCAGCCAATGTACACAGATCTGCATTCGGATTTCTAGCCCTAGCTATGGGAGCAGACTGGCAGCGTGTGGAAACCACGTAAAGTAACAAAACCTGAACCTTGGTATTTGGAGTTGAAAAGAGGTTTACAAGTAACATTTCAGTGTTTTAACTCAATGTTGCCTTGTAAAAACTGCCTTATATACTGATCTCTTTAAGGGCATAATTCTGTATAATTTACTAAGGAAAACTTGTCTTTGAGCAGGATTAAATACATGTTTAAGCTTGGAATAAAGCTTGGAGCAGAATAAAAAGTGAGAGATCTAGCCTTTTGGAAGCAATAACCTCTTTTTCTCCAAACTTCAGATTCATTACAAGTGACCATAACCTTCCCCCCAGCATGCAGGCATCCTCATCTTCCTCACAACATACACACCCCTCCCTCGAAAAAAAAAAAGATCAGAGCAGTTCTTCATCCACATCTTTTTGCTGGAGTGTAGCTGAGAATCATCAGTAATTTCCTAAACTGTCATTTAAATGGGAAAATTCTTGGTAAGAGAAGAGAGAAAGAAAAGAGAAGGTCTAAATGTGCATTCACAACTTGTGATTTTGGAAGTCTTATCCCTTTTGGGAGATTTTATTAAACTTTTTAAAGAATTGATTCTGAGGTAGTTCTAGCATCGTTACATATTTCTCAAATTATCATCAGCTAATATCCTGACCTGGTACCAGATATTAAGTGTTATTTTAAATATTCTAAATGTTTTAAGAATCTGGTGGGTATTCTGAAGCTTATAAAGCTATGGCACAAAATCATGCTGCAGCGCAATTCACACTTACTGGGTATATGAAGACAAAATATTTTCAGTATACAAAGTCTGGTTAAGTTTTTAAAATATCTTAAAGTAACTCCAGAAGAGTGGACCGCTAGCCCCCCGCCTTGGCTCCCCAAACAATTCAGTGAAGCCCGTGGAACAACTGAAACTTGTTTGTAGCTCTGGTGCATGGGAGCTCCACTTCTGCCTTTGTTGGCCTTGCTGTTGAGCTCAGTTCGACACTGCACCTATCGGCGGATAGCTGTGAGCTACAGGCTCAAGATGAGCATCGCCCTCATCTTTTCCCTGCATCCCCTGCCACAATCTGTGTTTGCCTTGGACCGTGCCTCTGCTGGGGGCGCTGGAGCAGACGCTTCACCAAGCTGATCCACTCGAAAACCAACCCACCCAAAAGCCACAATTTTCCATTTCATCAGCCTGCTAAGCTGACCTAGCTCCAGTTGTGCAATTGCTGGATGCAGAGTCAGGGAGCGGAGGCAGATTGGTGGGCAGCACAGTGGGACTGCAGCCCCCAGTTACACTAGATTATACATAATACTAAATTTCCTTCTAAGCCTTTTTGTGCCTGTGCTCCCTCAGTCAAATGCAACTATTCTCTTCCCTTGTCGTACAGACTGTAAGGCACTGAAGTGCTATTGTTTCAGAAGGTGACCAAAGTACCTGTGGTCCTTCACACATGCTATATAAAATCAGCCATCACAAGCTCAAAAACTCAACTTTGAATAACATATTATCATCTAGTAAAAAATTATAAAATATACAAAAAGTAAACCAAATTCATTGCTGTATGCTGTACCTACCAAACAATACTCTGCTGTTAGCAAGAATATAAGTACTAAAGTCTCTCTGCATTTTGGAAATTGAGCCCAGATTCCATTAAATAAGCTATTAACTGGGAAAAAAAAAGAACCCAACCAAACCAACAACAAACCAACATCCTATCAGTTATTTTTAGCAAGACTCCATAAATACCTTTCCTGGTAAACATACACAATATAGTTTGTGCACAGATTAGTTAGCTTTTTTTTTTTGAATCTGTTTTTGACCAAATAGTGGTCCTGCTTGGGACCACAGACAGATATCCTGCTTGGACTGTTTCCTCAGAAATTATGTCATAATTAGAATCATAGAATCATAGAATCATAGAATGTTTC
>BOSO01036598.1:7739-21827 GCA_018403395.1 Gorsachius goisagi | reverse complement strand
AGCACTGGAACAGGCTGCCCAGGGGGGTTGTGGAGTCTCCTTCTCTGGAGATATTCAAAGCCCGCCTGGATGAAGTCCTGTGTAACATGCTCTAGGAGAACCTGCTTTAGCAGGGGGGTTGGACTAGATGATCTCCTGAGGTCTCTTCCAACCCTTGTGATTCTGTGATTCTGTGAAAGCTGATCATTTTACTACAGGAAGATAAAGAAAAGCTTTGTTCAGCCCTGCAAGGAAAAAAAGACTCAGGAGTGCTGCCTTATTTGCAGAAATTCATAATAATGAATTTCCTGTTCTAGCCTATAAAACATGTTGAGGAATTCTAGGCTTTATAGCATGCCCTGTAAAAATAGGCTGACTTGTTTTTTTTCTGCACCTGCATGAAAAAGTCTATTAAACCCTGTTGTGATCTGCCACAGCCTGACTCATGATGCATTTAGTTAGTCTTCAGTTTTAAACTTGCATGCTTTCAGTATCTTCTTACACTGACAGTCCTGTTAAAATACCTGTATAAAATCGGATGCCACAATTTGATAGAAATGTTTTACGTGCATGACTTTGAAATGGCAGCGTCAGCTAAAACCTATGGGCTGACTTAAGAGAAAGCCGACACCTTTTAATATCACACATTTAACCTTTATATAACACATATCATACATATAAAATTAATGTACTTTACAGAGGCGAAAGCAAACTATTTCACAGATGCCTTGGGTTACTTTTACAGGCTATCTATTGTATCCTTTCACCTATAAAGCCGTGTGCGTTATAGTCGAGAAATTGAAGTATGTGCACATTGGAGGGAGAAGGAAAAGTTGTGTAAAATAGCTTTCTCGGACATGAAAATCTGAACTCTGCTATTTGGAACATACTAATGTTAAAAATCAAGTGCTAATAGTTGCAGCACTGGTAGAAACTAGAAACCTTTCAATTTCCAGGAGACCATGTCTCCCTCTGAGCCTTTGCAGGACCTGTCCTTCAGACATCCTTCTATGAATAGATGTGGTGAAGTGAACATGGCTTAACCTGAAACATGGAGCAACTTGGGGAAGGGAGGGGGTACTTTGCATACAGTGCTTTTAAGGGAAGAAAACTAGTGTTTGGGAAGCTCTAATAAATTCTAGAGGTTGAGTGGGCAGACTGTAAGCAAGCAGAGTACAGTGCAATACTTGCAGCAGTGTTGTGTTTTGTAAATACAAACTTCTGCAAACAATTTGATTTACATCTGTGGTCAGAATATAACTATACCAGCAAAGCCCACTGCAGAGTTGATGCCTTTTTACCTGAAAATCCCCTAATGGAATCAAAATTCCCTTAATGCTGGCTTGCAACTTGCTTAACTTCATCTATCACTAGGCTTTAACTCTGAGGGTTAAAATTAGCATTGATGGGTCTTTTGCTTCATTTGCGACATGTAGGTATTAGAGAAAATTGTTGCTTCTTTATCAGTGCTAGAGAAGACTGTGTGTTGTAACACTGATTTTTGTCCCACTGCAGATGAATTGAGGAGCCTTAGTTTAGTGGCTTACAGGAGCAACAGGTACACAGTCTACATCTCACAGTTTTCTGTGGAGTGGAATTTGAAATACATTAGAATACCATTAACCTCAAAACAGAAGGCCATTCTAATTGTCAGCTGGTATGTACCACTATTATTGGACTAGTATAACAGTGATATTTCCATATCCTATAGACAGTTTTCCTTCTGTTCTGCTTGGTTTTGAAAACAGTACAGGGAAAGAACTGAATGTTTCTGAGTTCACAATTGTGTGCCTACTACATGAAAGACTAATATTTCCTGTAATGTCAGTGCAAGTTAGGGGTCTGTGTTTTTTAAAATAAGCGAGAAGAACAAAAGTAATGAAAGGTGATACTTTTATATCTTTAATGTTACTCCAGGTGAGGTGGGGTGGAGGTTAAGGTTTGTCTCTGAGTATATTTTTAACATACTTGGTAAATAAATGCAATAAACAAGTGTAAATAATTAATTGAACATGCTTTCTGTTAGGGACCAAACTATTTGTAAGAATTCTCATGTCTGAGGGTTGGAGTTGTTTCTTACTGTGGATAAAGAAAGCCTTTGCCTTTACAGAACACTGCATGGGGCTGTCATTCTCCATATTAATGCCTCTTGCTATGAGTTCTGCTTTGGCAGAGAACTTGTAATTAATATAATGTGTATCTGACTATGGCAAGGTTCAATTAAAGGTGCTCTGGCAGCACTGGCACACAATTATCTGCTGCTCTGAGTTCATTTTACAACTTTAAAATGTTATTTTTAAGCTTGTTGCCTTTCAGATTAAATTACTATGTTAAAGTTGAATATTTGGGAACATTTTTAGTAGCCAGCTGCAAGATATACTGTGATGTCAAAAGCACCCTTAAGCTACTTAGTTTTAGTAAGTCAGTAGACAGCTTCTTTGGGAAATGGATGAGCTTTACTTTTCTTAGGAATGCAGCAGAAAGATGCCACAAACCTGGCTATAAGCAGTGGGAGAGTTATGTGTACACAACCAAGTTATAACAAATTCCAAGGAAAAACCTTGTGGAATGGTTTATAAAGAGGTTTTTTTTAAGAGATCAACTCAGGACATGTAGAATTCTGTTTTGAAATAAGCAGGAGTTAATACCTTCAGAAAAATGGAATCCCTAATTGCGAGTAACTTAAGCAATGACTTCAAATTATAAACAGAAAGCGTGCTTGCAAGGAAGTCCACTTTATGACACGAGGCAGGTGGAACAAAATGTGAGTTAGGCAGGGGTAAGATGAGAGAGAACTGAGATTCTGAGCAACCAGCTGTGTATATTTACTGGTGTTCTGTTTGCTATAGCTACCTCATTCAGTCATGAATTCTCTTAAAGGTATCTTGTCTAACACCTTCAGAGCCACTAATGGTAGGAAGAAACATGCAACGGAGGAAGGCCTAGACTTGTGCAATAGTTGCCCACAAAAGCAAACTATAGAAAGCATCATACTGTGTTTCAAAGGGTGTGATCAGGATTAGTGTTCTGAAAATCACCATTAAATATTCATAGTTCCATAAAATAAGAGTGTAAGTGAAATGGGATCACAGCTGTTGCCGCTGTTTCATGTATTCCTAAAGCCTGCAGGATACCTTCTTTTCACTTGGATAGCTGTGGCTGTCAAGAATCCTTGCTGCTCTTTCTGCAGAGTGGAAACATGCCTCTCTATGGGGATCATGCTTTATGTTTAGGTCTGTATATAAATGAAGTGGGGTGGTTTTCTTCAAAACTGGGAACAATGAAGCTTTGATATGGTTGCCCTTTGTAATATATTTAGTGTAAGGGTTTTATACCAGCAACAGTACCAGCCTCTCAAACCAGGAATAAGAAAACCCACAAAGAGTGGATCTCCTGTATTGTTCCTGAAAATTAAGCTATTGATTTTGAACTGCTTAGCAGTGTAGATTTGTAAGCTTGCCGGCACTGAAGAGATGCTCTTCTGACAGACACCTACAGAGAAAAATTACTGTGTAGGAAGAGTTCTCTTTTACTTAAGTCATCAGTGTTTAGTCTCAGAAACTAAACCTTTGAGAAGAGGACCCATTCCCTTCCACCGCAGTTCCTATGGAAGCGTTGACTCTAAAAAGTCTCTGGCTCAGGTGACTGTCGGGGAAGGTGTTAGCAGAAGAGGTTGATATTTCTCTCAGCCATCTCTGCTGAACCTGTCTGTATCAGTTTGACCTGGCTAGCAATGAACTGACAGTTAAAGCAGCTGGAAGAATGGTTGAAATTAAATTTAGAATAACAAAATTGCCCAGTAAGCAGAGCCATTATGCTAGTTTATCTTTAAATCCAACAGTGACAGCTGTACTAGATGGGCTGTAAAGGTAAGCATCTGTATAGCATAACTTCTACTTTATTGGCCTTTTGCTTCGATGATATTTTAAGTTTTATGATGGAAAAAGAAGTTTCTGGCATTGGCTGAAATGAATTATTCTTTTAGCTTTCTCAACTACTTACTGCTTTTGATGCAAACATAAGGTGTGTTTTGAGCTGATAATGTAAAAAAAGACAGTGAGAAAATTGATAAATGCCTCTGTTGTTTTTCTTAATCACACAGGTGGTATATACCATTAAATCCTCTCATTAGGTAAAACATGGAATGATGCAGAGATGGAAAGAAAAATTTGCAGGCCTTTTTAGATGTGGTATGACTTGCATCCATTTTAGTCAGTAATGACTGAGAGGCATTTTCATATTATGTTCTGATTCTTTGTTTTACAGCAGCTTGTGCCAGACTCAGGTGAAGACATCAAAGAGGAGGTATCTTTCAGCCTATTGTGGGCAGTATAGCCAGAGCATGTCTGAAGAAATAGGTGATATAACAAAGACAGAAGGTACTTTGCTTCTTCTGTCAGGTAATTCTTCCCAAACTGCTGTTACAGAACTCGCTTGAATTTCCATGCCTTCCTTTAGAAGACAGGGTTAGTATCTTGCACATCAGCCCTCTTCTGCGGTTAAAGTGGGACAATTATGAAAACAGTGAACTAGGGTTCACTGGTGCAGAGCATGTGGGCAGCTGCCTACTTTGAGTGAGAGAAAATAAACGCAGCTTGTGTTTAAAGCAAACATGTACAGGTGCTCTAGAATTCATGGTGTCATATGTGATGGATTTCAAGAGGATGGAGAGGACTGTTAACATTAGAGGGAGGCTAGAAATGCTGGAGGAGAGATCACAGTGTGTAAATGCTCACTTTATTCCCCTTGTTTGGTATTGTTAAAAAGATTACAATCAACTCCTTCCTTTGATACTAAGTAAGGATTAGGGCCACCTTTTTTTTTTTTTTTTTTTTTTTTTACATTACGGCACTTGTGACACATTCTAAGTCATATCCATCTGACCAATGATACTGGGGTTTTAGACAGATTTTTCCAGACAGGGAGCATGATTCCAACCAGCTTGTTGCTTGGTTGCCTTTAGACCATTGTGTTCTTGGTTTGGGACTGCTAGTTTTAACCAAGGAGCAAGCTAATGATAATTATGAAGAGGAGGGTGTAAAAAGGCTGAGAAATGAAACTAAAGAACAGCTGCAGTGTTTAATTTACACTGCAAAGAGGAGGTTCACCTTTCCAGCTGGAAATTCCTTTTTTGTGTGTTTTAATAGATTTTTATTTTTTACTTCTCTCAAAACAGAGCTAAGCTGTCTCCTCTAGCATCTGTTCTCCAGAGGCCTTCCTGTTGGGAAAACTTGTTTATGTTAAGTCATTACCCCTGCGAATGGAAAGTCTATGTTCCCACTAGTGTTTATGTTTCTTGTGTATGTGTCTGTATATATAAGAAGCAAGCAAATGTTCTCTTTATACTGTTTTTTTTTTTAATTGTTGCCCATTCATGCTTTTGAATGCTCTAGGTTAAGTAGTTGAATGATCTGGTGTTCTTCAAGGTCTGTTAAAGAGCCCTAACACAAAATAGTACTGCTTCACAGCACTTTACCAGTGATCTTGAGATATGTATAAAAAAAAAAAATTGCTTGAGAGATATATATATAAAAACCACCTTGAGAAATGAGGCCTGTATACTTCATAATGTGACATACTCTCCCAGGAACGTATTTCCAGTGTTAGGAAGCTGTACTAATTTAAGAGTTTGGCATCTGTAGTACTAGATTGGTTCTGAGGCTGTAAAATCCACAAATTCAGGTTAGTCCAGACCCAGCTCTCTGAGATACTTGAATAACAGGCCATTATGTCTGCAGATTGTTGCTTGTCTACTTGGCTTGTGTCAGAACTGATGGTTGGCTGACGCAGGTGGTGCAAACCGAACCCGCTCAGAAAATGTGTTGTACGATCTTGCATTACTAGCTCAGATGATGGAGTTGCTGGCAACACAAACAAGAACTAGTTGTTCAGTTTCATGGTGGTAGTATATTTATTAGTCTTAAGTTTCAAACACTTTGAATTCAATTGCAGATAGAAATTGTTTGGGTTTAAATGCCTCCATTGATTAACTATTTTCAGTTATTTTAAGCTTCCTACATAAAATTCAGTTATTTCGATGTCCAGCAAAATCAACAGTTCTGCATATAGTTATTGCCCATTAAATTGTTACTCAGTGGATTTTTTTGTCTCCTCTTTGGGTTGGTATTTCAGCCTTGAGGTACTGTACAGGTCAGTTCTGTCTTACCAGGTTGTTATGACTGTGATTTTAACTAAAGTAAAAAATCAGGGAAAAGCCTGGTCCAGTAGTTAAAGCATAGGACTAGTAGCAAGGCCTGCTGAATTCAAGGCTGCAGTGCAGGGCAGGTGTTACCATGGTAACTTTTTTAAAATAAAAAAAGTATGTGGGTGCACAAACTTCCCCAGCAAAGACTTGGGAGACAATTAATTCTCTCCATGTGAGATACAGGCTCTGAGCTGTATCGCAGCTGGGCTTCTCACTGAAAGCTGGGGGAATTACGGGCTAAATGAGCATTTGAAAAGTTAATTCATTAACAGCAGTTCTGAGCAGTTGCTGCAAGTGGATTGAATAATATGTGTAAGGGTGCCATGATCTGTCCTTAACTAAAACAGCAGTGGGGAAAGAAAGTATTTATGGGCATGACCTGAGGGGTTTCATTGTTCAGTTGCCTCTGTATTCCAAAGTATTTCTATTCCAACCATAGTTCTTGAAAACTTCCTGAAGTGACAGCTGTTATGGGAAGGACGAATGTTTCCAAACCTGGGCCATGCAAGAGAGCTAGCCCAGGCTGGCTTTCTGTCAGTTTTCACTGTGATCTCAAGCAGACTTGACTCAGGATAGAGATGGCTGATGGGAAAGGGCAGCACATCTGTCTTCCGCTGACTTTAACCCTTTAAGCTGTTTGTTTTCAGTGCAATATGTGAGTCCTGGTGGATCAAATCTGTGCTTGCTTTCCCAGAACACTGAAAGTGGCCCCATGGCAACTGTTATGGTTTCATTAAGATTTGGGATTTTTATGAGGTAGAACATTTTGTAGCAGTTTCTCTGTCACTTAGCACCCTGGTGGTGAGACCAATGAAATCAAATTCTGTTTGTATGTACATGCATCCTGTCCTAAACTGGGGTTGCACAGATTATTTTCTTCAATGTAGTGGCTGACTGTAAGAAACCTGTCTCAGAGAGACCACTGTTGTAAACAGACCTTCTCACATGCCCTCTCCATGCAGCACGCTCTGAAGGCTCTCTCTAAAGCAGGTGTAGCTGGTGTTGGAATAATACCTAGGCTTTTCCATGGTACTTCAAGAAGATTTACTGCAGTCTCCCTCCTAAACAGAGGTCAGACCAACTGAAATCCAGAGGGGGATTATTAATGACACTTGCTAGGAAAGAGCGGAAGAGGAGAACAGAAGAGACAAAGGGACTCCAAGTCCCCTTACATGAACTGTCTGTCAGGCCAGTGAATTAAAATGGTCAGTGATGGGTCAGGAGGCTGAGTAATGAATGGTATGTTCTCAGTTGTTCCAACATTCTGGAATGGCTGCATAAAACAGCTGCTGTAGAGACAACTTGTGTCTGGACACCCAGAGAGACCATAAAAAATGATTCACAAGTCAAAAGTTACCTCTGCAAACCCCATGGGAGATGGTTTATAGGACTTCAGGCTGGTGAGCTCATCAGTTGAAGAGCTGGGGGACTGGAGATGGCTGCCACCTGCTGTTTGCTGGTCATCTCTAGTACATCCTCTGATCCTTCCTCTTCAAGATTGCCACATCAAACGTCAAAGGATGACTTTAAAGCTTAGAGCTTTTTTTGACTCTGTTGATGCAAAATTGATTGACTGCTGTATGTTATGTATTGAAATCCACTGTTTACTGGTCCTAGGACTTTGGTTTTGGCTTGAATTTCAGATCTGGTTGCTTGCAAGTGACACAAACTCTGAAACTAAGAAAATGAAATGATGCACAGTGTCCTTTTTAGTGTTGGTAAGAGCAGGTTATAGAAGGGAAGAAGGAGCTTTAAGGCTAGGGTATTTCAGGTTATATAGCCAGCTCTAGATTAAGAGTCTTAGGCATGTTTTGGTAAAAGACTCAAGTATTACTGTTCCTTTATCAGTTAGTATCTGAGTTCTTGAACATTGAAGAATGCCTGCTTTCTTGTCCCTGCTCACTGCAGTGGGCTTGGACTGGATACCCTCTAAAGGTCCTTTCCAACCCAAAGCATTCTACAATTCTGTGATTCTCTGTGCCAGTTATGTGTACTTTAAGTGTCAGTTCACAGATAAGGTTTGTTTGCATTCATACTCTTGCTTCCTCTAGCTCATAATTTTCATACAGTTATAGGAATGAACTTGTTTGAACATTCCTAGTTAAGTGTAAAGAAAAAATATTTTCCTATGAATATCATCTTTTTGGCAAACATTTATGCAAAAAGGAGGACCTGCTGTGGAAACTGTTCTGTGTGTTTGGGAAGATCTTTGAAATCCCTTCATGGTGCTGGAAAAAAAAAAAGTTTCAGTATCAGTCATTGCACAGAAGGCCTCCAGAAATACAAATTTCACCCAACTATTATATTCATAAATAACACTGTACTCCTTAAAAGATTCTTGGGGATGAGGCTAAAGTTAAGGGCCACGTTTTCAATAGTATCTGAGGAAACCTTATGATCTGTTTGAGGAACCAGGATATGCGTCTTGGTTTTGTGTGTGCAAGTCACATCTTGTGTTGCAAGTATTTAGTAACTGGAAAATGTGGTATTGATTTCTTGGGAAGGTAAATATTCTACCAGGTTAAACTGTTATATGCTAATTTTACAAATGTAAGCACCATTTTAATGGTACTGTAAGTGTGGGATACTATGACTGTATCTGAAAACTTCTAGCATATTATGTTCTTGCTTTTGTTTTCAGTTTGTCAGGTAACATCATTACTCTGAGGGAAAACTGTATTTTATCCGGGATCCTGAATGTGGTTTTCTCCCCTTTGTTTTTGATCTGAGGTCCGTATAAGGTCAATGGATATGATGGCTGGGAACAAATTAAAGTGTGCTGGTACAGAAAGCTACAATGCCCTAATTGAGCATCTATTGCTGTAATGCAGGAGTGTTAGGCATTCTGGGAGCTGGGAGATGGATTGTTACTAGCTCCTTTCTGGGAACATTTCAGAAGCACATAGAGCAGCTGGCAAGGTCTGGGGTAGGTTTAACTCTTCCAAGTGCGTGCTGTGTTAAAAGTTAAGTATGCGTCAAGAAGCACTTTTTCTCAGCATAAGTTTTTTTTCTCTCCTGTAACTTATGCTTGACCTCAATACTAAATCCCTTAGTCACTGTCTGAATTAATTACATAGCGTAGGACATGTAAGAACAGAAAATAGAAACCTGCAACAGGTTTTGATGGCGTTGGGTGATTGTTTTTGAAACTGAAGGGTTGAGCAGAACTCAGCAAAATAATATGATCTGTTTATTGGGAGCTGACATTATAGGTGACATTAACTGCCCTAGTAATGATCTGTAGGATGTAAGGAGACATTCTTGCATTAGTCATCACTGTGCTATCCAACTAGGTAACGAGTTGGTTACAGTTTGCCATTCTTCCTACAAAAGGTTTACTGCACAGCTGGGCACTGGCAGCTAATAAATTGTAGATTCTAACATCTTCCTTTTTTCATGTTTGATCTGAGCTTCTTAGCTGCTTGGTAAAAGAATTTAGAGTCAGTACAGTGAAATAACAGCAGGAGAAAGTATTATTCGTATGGGAAACAATTTCCATTATTACTTAAACATGCTATTACACCTAGCTTGTTCCTCTACAATTCAAACATGGTTGTAGGATTAGGTTTTGAAAACCTACAATGTGAAGTCATGGAGACAGATGAGCAAGTCAAGTGAAATGCAAAAAGGAATAGTGACAGTATTTTTCTCAGCTTCTTAAGACTTTATACTTCATAGCATCTTTGAAACTTGAAATTGATCACTTTTACAAAACATGTTTTGAAAATAGTTTAAAAATATAGTCACTGTGTGATCATGCTTTACTTCCCTCAATGTACACTGAGTTCATCACTGAATACGTGTTAGTTCTTGAGCTATCACAAAAATATTTTACTATTGATTTAAGCAATGATCCATTTGAGTTTAGAAAGTTCTGGGGGGACTTGGGGTTTTCATTTTGGAATTTTATAATGACTTAAGATTTAACATATACAAGATATAATCTTCTTTAACCTCAAAGTAATCAAAGTGTATGCAGAGAAACAGTGTTTCCCATTTTTATGCCATGTGATTATCGAGGCAGTGAAAAATGGATGTGCACTAAGGCTGCTTGCTGTGCTTAACAAAGAAGTTGCTCATGGATGTCCTCACTTTGTTGCCCTCTCAGATGACTTGTGATGGTTAGTGTGCACGGAGTGGTCATTAGGTTATAAAAAAATGTTAACAGGTGAGCAAATCAAGGTGTCCAGGTGTATACAAGAAGCTAAGAGTCACTATATAAAAGAGGTAAGGCAGTCTTTCAGCATTGTCATGGGATGGGTGGTTTTTATCATGCTTATTACATAGCATCTTCTGTTGTCTAATTTGGTTTGAGGCACAGTTTCAGTGTGGTTTACAAGGGAAAATGTGTGAAAGCTTCTGAGGCATATCTGTTACAGAAACTGCATTGTAGTCTTCAGTTTGTAATAGATTGCTTTTTCATTCACCATAAAAAAGTGCAGTTCACGCTGTTCATCCTCTAGTCTAATATTGAATATGATCTTGAAGTGTGGGTTTGTTTGTTTTTTTAAAATCCGTAGACAAGTTTCCTGTCTTCTGATAGCAGCTGTCTGAAATGTTGCTTGAGGGAAGGGAACGAATCTTGGCTGGTAATTAATCTGCTAGCTGTTGGTCTTGTACCTTTTACAGAAATCAAGACTGATTTCCTCTATAGATGTTCCATGAACACAACACTGGCCACAACAGAGATCAATTCCCCCATGACCTGCTTCATTACACTTGTCCTGGAGGTGTTCCCGTATCTGATGGAAGGGCTTAGATCCCGCTATTCTTCATTTTCCTTGTGTCTTGTTGAGATCGGTGCTGACCAATAAAAAGCATGAGAATAGTACAGTTTTGCAAATACTTTTATAGTAGCACTGCTTATTTTGCACTCTATCTCTAGAAGAGTAAGTTCCTTTCAACACTGTATATAGAAGTGTCATATGTTCATTTTATGTCAAGAGCTTATCCTCCCCTAGGTACCTGTGCTTGACTTGGAGACATGAGTAATTGGAGCCCCACATGAGGAATAAGTTAAAAGTATAAATCAAATTGTTCAGTCAGTCCAGGCTATGGTTTCTAAAGCAAACTGAAACATGGTGATGGTTCTCTGGTGGTTGATGTAGGTTTGTTTACTGCATTTTTTTTTTGCTGCTGTAGGCTCTACTTCTCCCTGCTTTCCCTGTTCTGAAACCTTAAAGATTGTCCACAAGTGTTTTTCCATGAATAAGTTGTAGGCTTGGGGGGGAAAAAAAAGATGAAACATAGTTCCTGTTGGTTTTCACCCGGCCTCTGGCATAAGGGAAATATAAGCAAAACATACATTTTCATGTCACATAGATACGGAAATTGTCCAGCACCTCCTGTAATGAGCAACTCTGCTTCTTTGGCCTTCCGTTTTACCCCAGGGAGACTTGGGTCTCCCTTGCCAGACTGAAACCTGTTAGGTGCATGTGTGATATGTAAATATTTTGTATTGATATGCTTCCATAAATTTCGAACTAAAACAAATGCTGGGTTATTGACATGTCTCAGAAGACATTCCTATTTTGACTTAATGCCATGCTTACTGATGCAGAAATTTTTCCAGTATATCTTCTATGATTTAGAAGTGATGTGAAACTCTGTACTTGATTTCTTTCTGTATGAACATGATAGAAACAGAGAGGTTTTGTTTGCTTGAGGTCAGATTATATAAAAAGGATACACTGTTTTGGGGGGATTCTTCTTGAACACATGCACTTTTACTGGGTCAGATGTGGGTGGCCTGCTCCAATAAAATTAAATACCTGAGTAGGCTGCTTGTGGACTGCTCAGTAAACAGCTCAAGTGCTGTGTCTAGAAGTGTCTTAAAAGGCACTCATGTAACATTTTCTGCTCAGTATACTGCAAAATCTTTGGCAGTTCCTTTTCAAGAATCTGCTTGCACTTACCATACTATTACACCTCTGAAGTGTTATTGGAAAATAGTCTCTCTAGTAACACCTAAAGTATTTATTCTCTCTTGATCAGCTTTTCCTTTCATCTTGTGTATCAAAACCCATGACCCGTCCTCACCTTAAAGGGCTAGCATGAGCCAGATTACCATGATATTAATGCAGTGCTCCCCTCACAACAGCCTTTATATTATTTGTTTCACATCTGTGGTTTTCCTTTTGCTGTTCCCTGCATGCACACAGAATGTTGCAAGCAACTGATAGCTGCATTTTCAGGCACTGAAAGGCTTCATTGTTTACATGTCTTTGTCTTGTGATTGACATGATGATAATTTCATGGTTTCAGGATAGGTCAAAATACAGGTAACTTGGTGAGCACTTTTTTTAGTGAGGGAGGTGAGTACAAAGATGGTGTTTCATGAAACTCTGTGAGAACACCTGGAATTACTTTTATATGTATTGGGCATGTCTCTTCTGTGCTGATAAACCTGTTTGCGTACACTGTGTTTGACTCACCTTTGCCAAGCTACCTGGATTAGTTCAGATCTCAGGATTTTGGGGACATGGCTTGGATTTGAACTGTAAATCTCTGAATGTGGCATGGATGCAGAAACTACAGAAGGCATTCTTAGCTCCCTAGGCTTACGGGATGCTCTTTGAGAGGGCTGCCAAACCTTTCTCAGTGAGTTGGCTGGATATTTGGGATGCTTTGCCTTCTCTGGGTCTCATAATTGATTTGTTCTGTAGATAGTTTGCTCTGTCCTGGTGTCCTGACAATGAGGTCTATGTTCTATTTTTCTGGCTGTGTTTGGCCTTAGCTCCTGACCTTCATTTCTCTTCTGCAGCCTGTTTTTCCCAAAAAGAGCCTTCTAAAAAAGTTCTTGTGGAGGAGTTCTGTTTGGTTGGTTTATTTTTTTTTTTAAAGGCACTGGAGTTCATAAAATGGGGCTGAAATGTGACTTTTAGCGCTGTATATTTGACAGGCTGCTCCTCCATAGTGATATTAATGTGTTGGTGAAGAAAAGCAGCAGAACTTTTCCTTGCTGGTACATCAGGCCAGTACACTCACAGATCGCCAGAATTTGGTTTTTTGTCTGCTGCAATTTGACACCTCAGTTAATACTGGGCTTGGGAGAGAACTCTTGCTTGTTATTACATGTTAGCAAGTTAAATATTTAGCAAATTAACTTGATAGCTCACCTACTTTTACTGCACAGCTACAACTGGGATGTTTGATTAGCAAGTATTACCACAAAGCTGAAATAAAATACTCATAGTCAGTGAAGAATAATCAGTGTGAAATCCCTAGTTGCTAGCACACCTGGTGATGGCTTCCCTGTACATGAAAGATTCTGTTTTCCATACTTTTAGCATGTAGGTTCTGCTCCACTCCAGCATGTTCATGTTCTTCCATATAGCTTGGGATATCAGGATATATGTCCGGCTGGCCATTAGAGAGCCAAATAAGGGGTGGAGTTGGTTCACCCAGCAGTTAAGGTAGGAGATCTGACGTTTGCATAGCCACAGAGTGAAAATTATGCTTCTTGCTAGGTCTTACACTGCATGACTCCTTGCCGTGACTTTTTTTTTGGTGCTCTGTCTGTGGCAGGCAGATATAAGACTAAAAGCAGGTGTACAGTTTGAAGCCACTGGTGGAAGAGGGAGGGAACCCGCCCAACCTTTGTTCAGTGACTTTCCCTTTGGGCCTGATCTTTCTGTCTTGTAGGCACTGCAGTTACTTACCCTTGTTCTGTCTGAAGATGAAGTGCTCAATTTTCTCTCTTTGTACAACTCTAAATGGTGACACAGTGATAGGAGTAGAAATCATAGAATCGTAGAATCATTTGATTGGAAAAGACCTTTAAGATCATAGAGTCCAACCATACCTGTCCAGTACTAAACCATGTCCCTAAGCACCTCGTCCACCCATCTTTTAAATACCTCCAGGGGTGGGGACTCAACCACTTCCCTGGGCAGCCTGTTCCA